>OMNN01002255.1:0-21654 GCA_900302755.1 Chromis chromis | reverse complement strand
GGTTTATCATGTAAAAATTCACAGTCTGTTTTTGTAATTGGATTCATACTTTAGTGTATTTAAAAAATAGTGGGAAAATGATGCATAAAATGACATTAAAGTTAGTTAAGTTCAAGTACTGTTGATAATGTCATTTATTAGTGAAGGTGATTCATATTTATTAGTCAAGCTGATATCTTTTAAGTCTTTATCATAGTCTTTAACAGAAATCAATCTAAAGATGGACACTTAAAAATGGGCAAAAGATTGAACATTTACAGAAATTATGAATATTTAAGTTATATATTATCTTTACATCAAACTGTTACATGTATTCTGAATATTATTTTGTATATCTGTAATGCCTTTTTATAACATAAACCTCATGTAATACAAGACCAGTAAACTTGTGACTATAAAGTATTATTGCACCTGTGGTTGATGTGGGCACTTCACAGAAAACTATTGCTAATACAGATTTGTTAATTAAGGCCAGGCCCTTTGTAGCCATATTTACAACTTACACAACATACTTTTACTTTTCAATATCAAGTCAGACATATTGGAGCTTTAAGAAAAATTCAGCTTTCCTAGTCATACTTAAGATTTTTCATGTGAATGCTATTTACAATTGGAAAACTGTTTATTACCTAAACTCTGGTGTGATGGGAACACAGAAACTAGCTGTAGCTACTTCGTTTTCGGCTGGTTCACCTTCCCCTCGTGGCTCTTTGGGTCATTCCTCTCTCGGCGACACGCCAGCTGGCTTGTGTTGCGTGTCACGTGGGCTGGTGTATTTCGGCTTCCCTTTCGCATAGCAGCAGGAAGTGGTGAAGTGTCGTCCATCTTTATATACAGTCAATGACACATGTATCTGTAAGGGACACACCTGAACAGCTTGCTCAACAGACCTTTATTTGGGCCTGACATTCTATACGCTGGTTACATTTTTAAACTTGATTTCAAAGACAAAAAGATATAAGTTAGTAACTTTTTCTACATCTGCTTTGGTTTTCTGACCATGTTTATGTGTACTAATGTGGGGGTCACTATCAACAGATTATAAAAGTGGAGTGGAGATCTTTGCAATGCTGTACTTGCTGTGCGGTTTATGAATTGGAAGAGTTTTGGGAGGATGTGTTCCACAGGAAAGGAAGATTGTGCCATTAAAGAAATCAGAACGCCTGACAGCTGTGTTCATGTTAGGGCCAAGGGGGCAGGTCAAGTTTAGCTTTCCTGGCCTTAGCAGCACGGCGCTCATTTAGTTCCCCCTGCGTTATGTACTGTATTTGTCTGGCCTTTCTGATTGCTGCAGCAAGCCCTGTGGAATGTCGAGCACTTATACACAGTTGTCATTGCAGCCTCATTCCACAAGCTGCATGCAATGGGGACATGTAGGCGTGTGTGTGTTTATGTGTCACATCCACTGTGACAAGAACATGTGTCACTGAGTTCAAGTGTTCTGTAAGCTTGAAAATTTTAAGTCTGTGAGCTACAGTTTGTGTTTGTCCTGTACGGTGTAATATTGTTCCTGCTCTCTTAAATGTTCTTCTGCACTGTCTGTGATCCTTTGTGCTATTTCTTCCCTCCTCTCTTCCCGTCTCCCTTACTCTCTTTCTTTCCATTATGCTAGGCCTTTTTAAATCAGGAGCTGTTTTCCATAGTCATACTCAGCTAGACCCTTGTCTAGCCCATAAACATTTCTTGTTTTGGAAGTCACGGACCAGACCTGAAAGCCCTCGCATCCCATGTAATGGGGAAAACTCCCAGACATTGTAGTCAGTCTCTTGGAATTCTCTCATTTGCACCAAACCTCAAAGGTTTTCTGTGGAGTTTTTGACTTCTAGTAGTGCCATGAAGCAGTTTTTCTAAAAGTGGGTTTCTGTTTTGTTTACTTGGTGCACATGTGCACTCAGGTGATGAGTGCACATGTCCTAAGAATGGTCTTCCACTGATCCATGGGTGGCAGTAGCGTTGCAAGATATGTAGCAACGCGCCAACAAGGGTGAGGAAGAAGAAGATTACAAGCTCGTCAATATGGAAGTAAACAATGCTGGATATTAATATTTTAAAAAGTGAGAGAAATACACTCAGCATGCTTGTTAGAGGTTAAAGATATGCACAATGCATTTTGGTGAGTACCATCTAAGCTTTGTCCATCTATAGGAAAAGTCCGCAGAGGAGCTTTAACACTCTAAACTTCAAGCAGCGTTTTGCTTGTGCGAAATCTGTACTCAATGTGGGCTTGTTGTTAATCAGTGCAATATGAAGTCCTGTACCACCTATGGAAACAGTACAACCATGACTAGAAGTAAAAAGAACTCAAAACATCTTATGTGAAGTATAACAGTTATAATTTCAAAAACAGTCCCTGAATTTTTGTGACTGCTGGTCACTGGCGAGTCACTAATGTCTTCAGGATTGTGCTGAAGAGTGCAGAATAGACATAGACACATGAAACATAGAAGAAAAAACATTTTGACAAAATATCACAAATTTAAGCTTAGATTTGTTTCATTTTCCCAACTGAATGTAAAAAATGAGTAATTTGAGTAACTCATTACCCCTGTGAGTTAAGATGAGAGGACCTGTAAACACAGTGTTCTGTTATTTGTATCGAAAGTTTCAGCATACAAAACCATACAGGCATGAATTTTCCCACATACTGTATGTGCTTTCCCTCAAAACATGCAATAAAACACATACTTTTGACAAGAGAGCTTCATGGGAACACAGTCAAGACATAAAGTAAATTGTTGGTGTGTAAACTGAGCGGACTTTGTTAATTAGCTCTGCCAAAGGTGATGTTTGTGGTGAAGCAGGTATAAATGACAAGAGAGTGAAACATAGTACTTGTTCAGTTCCACAGCCTCCATGCATGTACTTTGCTCACTCACTCAGGCAGTATTCAGTAAGTAGTACTCTAGTGATGATGCAAGAGCATGTTGGATGCCCCTTTCCCTCCTCCCCTCTTCTTCCCTCCCTCTCCTTGCCTCACTCTTTCCTCTCTCAACAACTCCCCCCCTCCTCAAAAAAAAGAACTCCTCCTCCTGAACTGACATGGCACCCATCAGGCCGGGGACCAGGCTGGGATTCTGAGGTGGCGCCCAGACTCGGATTATTTACAAGAGCTGTAGCTCTGCAGAGACTGTGGTATTTCTTCTTTCAAAGGATTGGAAGGCATGTTATGGGGAACACAGAATATCTGAGGCCAGATACTCTCTTCAAGCCTTTCTCTTCATTTTTTTCTTGCTCTCTTTTATTATATAGTGGGAAGGCTTGCCACACTTACACAATGATTCATGCAGTGTCACATGCTTGTAACCGTGCAAATCATTTATCTGCTCTTTATTTAAACCCACCACAACTATACAGTTTCTGTTTTGAGATTAAGAGGATTCATTTTCTAAAAATTCGGAATAAGATGCATTGTTGCTCGTCTGACCAGGCCATCCCTGGGTCAGCCCTGTTGTCCACCAGTTATCAGAGCCTCAGCAGCTCGTGGCCTTTTATGACGAAGCAAAATGTTCTCCAGACTCTGTGACTGCTGCTGCTCGAGACACCCGAGCCAGCCTGCATAAATGCTTTAGCAGGGGATGGTATGGTAGTCGGGTGCACATAGGGGAAATCTCATGGATGCGATCTGGCATTGATGCCATGTTCCACAGGCCCAGAATAGCTAGCCATTCACGGATGTCTCAGTACACACAAACACTGTAAAGTAGAGGCCAAGGGAATGGGGTGGGGGTACACCAGGCTTGGGAGGGAGATGGTTGTTGAGATTCGAGGCTGACTGTAGGGGTGGGGGTTGTTACTGGGGAGTGTGCGGCTGTGTGGAGTCAGCAGGGGTCAGGTTTGCCGTCTTGGGTATCAGCATCCGGACACCAACGCCAAAACAGCACAAACTGCAGAAACGATTAGACGAAAAGGGGGGGAGAGATGGAGAGACCTCCAGTGTGGGTCCTGCTCTTTCACGGTTACTGTAACCCCCTTGGAGAGATGAAGGCATGCCAAAAACGGAAAGGAAGGAGCGGGGGGCTGGAGAATGAGACAGCAAAGAGGAAGAAGAAAAGCTTGGTGTCACTCAGGGGTTGGGGAGGGGTTTGTCAAGACATGGAAATCCCAGCCTGTTGGTTGCGCTGGCCTGTGCGGGGCTTCGAGCGGCAGGAAGGCCTCATAGTCCAGACTGGCTGCCTCCTACCTGGCATCGGCCGGGGCCAGAATACAAGGAATGAACCTGTCACTGACTCCTGCTTGTAAACAAACCAAATACCGTGGGAAAGATGAGGTGTGAAGCAGAGGATGCTGCTGTCTCCATGCCCTGTCTCCCTCTCCCTCTTGCTCTCGCTCATCAACCCCCAACTTTTTCCTCTGGTGTCAGCGAGAAATCAAATACCACCCCCTTCCTTCACTGATGTCCTGAACTTGTGAACTTTCCTAAAACCATGTGCCATTTTATTTGTTTGCCACGTGAACTGTTGAGGTGGAGTTCATGCATGAAGGAGACTCTCAAAAAGACTCGAGGAGCTCATGAGCCACACAAAAAGATCCAATCACTGGCTGCCATTCGGAATGATACAGGCTATGGATATTAATAACTAATAGAGTTTCTGCAGCTCCAAGACTTCAGCGATGGTCACACAGTTTTACGTGTTTTTCTCCCTGGTGGGGATAAATATAGATTTCTGTCCTTGTTCGGCACGTTTGAGTCGAGAGTTCCAGCTGGTTTACTCTTTTAATAATAAGCCAGCATCTCCAAATAGACTATATTGCGGGTCTCTATGGCAACAATGGGCTGTGCATATGACACATAAAGAACATGGCCATAGCCGCTAGGGAGGCAGGCAGACAGTCAGGCAGACATTTTTAACCTTGACATTTTTGGAGAGATACCATTACATGTTAGTCCAAGATTTCCCATCAGCAACCCAGCCGTGAAACCCATTCTCGATGTTCTTTCCAGTTTTTGATACATGACTTCCCCCCCCACCCTTTCCCTCATCCCCTTCTTCCCAACAGGTCTCACAAACACAGCCTGTCATTTTTAATAAATGCTTGAAACTAAGCACTGCTTTTTGTCCTGGGGAATCTAGAAATGACTAAGCAGGAGAGGCCCTAGGGTGAGGGAATGGAGCTGGAAGGAGGAGCTGGCCCCCGAGACGCCTGCAAGCCGTCGGGATACACACTGGTCTGGCCACAAAAATGAGCCTCTGGCCAGTGTTGGCCGCCCCTCTGGCTTTACACAAATACACTCTCACTGAGACACGCACACACCAGTGGAAAAGTGTGACTGGAGGTAGCTGAGGAGCAGCAGAAAGGAAGAACGATGATGGGAGAATCTGGGAATAAGGGGTAGAAGTGGAGGGTTGGAGTAAATTCATTCATATTTCTCCCCCTCCCTGTACAAGCAAGCCAAACCTCACTGGGTGAATCAGTGTTCCTCGTAAACAAGCCACAAGCACACAATGGCGCCTGTAACTCTAGAGAGTCAGAGAGAGAGAAAGGCGTGCAGTTGGAGAATAAAGGAGAAAAAGAGTGACAGAAAGAAGGCATGCCGACCTCAAGGCTGACATGCTCGTGAGGGGAACACTCGGATAAACAAGCAAAAAATAACAACATAAATAACCAGAATCACCACCTCCAACAACCAGTGAAGGTGCAGTGTACACACACGTCTGTCCAGGCTTTGAAGGAATTTAATAGGTGGGCATCCAACCAAATCAGTATCCGACCAAATGTGAAATATGTTCACAATCTGGCTCCTGAGTTATGGTGTTGAATTGTGGCCAGATGAGTGTTTTTGCAGAATATTGTGATGTTCCAGTGAAGCTGACCATTGGCCTTTTTGAGATAAAATGTTATCACTTCACATGTAGCTGCTTGTTCTTTTAACTTCTTAACAGGGCTCCACATCTTGAATTGCACATTTTAAACAGCCCGAATCACAACACTGCAGCCGCTGGTTCTGTTGCCTTCATTGGCAGATTTGCTCTCACTGTAATCAAGATAACAAAACATTTCCAAGTCTTACATGAGGTCAAAGACTGTGCAGATGTCCCTGTCTGCATATGTTCTTTCATGTTTGCTGAAGAAACCAAGACTCAGTCCCACCTCTTCCTTTGATCACAGCTGATTATCATCTGATTATTTACAATGAATTTAAAAATACATGGAACTGAAATAGCAACGCAACATACAAATGGTGGTCTTTTCTGAATTAGAGAAAAGGTTAAACATTGTATTTCTATTGTTTTGGTTCAATGCAGCCAATTGTGCACAAAAAATATTTAAGCTGTTCAACTCCATACGTGTGTCAGGTGCAGCTTTAACAGACAATAATCAGACAGTGTGACTAGCACACAGACACTCCGTTTCACCATAAAAGCTCACCTTAAAATGCAGCTTTATTCAAATGCTGGCATGTCAGTTAGGGTCATAGCCAGGCACTTGAACGTCCACAACTCCATTATTGGTCTCCTAAGAAATTGTTTCAGACAGCATGGTAAGACAATCAATCTGCCACATGATGATCTGGATGGACGTGTCCAACAACGCTGTCTTGTCCACTAACTTCACCAAACCCTTCAGGAAGAGAGGGACATCATTTTACAGGCAGCATTAACAACCTAATTAACTCTATGCGTCGCAAAATGGTGTATGTACTCATTACTGACTTGTGATTTCTGGTCTGTGACGCCAATCTCAGTCTGCCCATTATCATTTCCCATGTAGTGTGCACTTGGTTGTTGTCATGACGCCCATTCTGTTGTAGAGATGCTGTGTGTTGGAACAACAAGTACTTATTTTCCTATATAAGAAAGAATGGATAGAATTCATTAAAATATTAAATGCTGCTTTTGTTCAGAATATTATTCGACATAAACTCATAAGGCAAAGCAATAGATTTACATCAGTGGCTCTAACATTGTCATTTTATCCTTGAGATTTTGACACACTTAGCATATGATTTTTTGAGTTATGGCCAAAAACTTGTTTTGGGGTGTCACCAAAATCTAATCAGTTCATTGCTGAGACCAAGTGAACTTTGGTGAATGGGACGCTGGACAAACCAAACCACAAGGCTTCTGACCTTGGCTGTCGAATTTTGTGGCTCTCCTCTTCTCTCCAAAGCCACCTTCAGGTTGTCTCTAGTGTCTTGCAAGCATCTATCTCCAGAAAATCACATTTCCAGTAGTCATCATTTTCATTTACATCCCATTTAATCTAATTAACCAGCATAAACACTGAAACTGTATGTACAGAGTAATGCAATGCAATGCAACATATAATATATAATTCATGAGCCATACAAAAATCAGACCCGTGGTGGGTTGCCCACAAAGATATATGTTTCTTACCATCGTATTTTAGTCCTCAAGCTCTATGATTGCACACAAAAGCAACATGACCCTCTTAGGACTAATGTATTCAGATTACAGGCAATTATGGCTTATTACCATTTTGTGGGGGAAGCGGGGCTCATTTGCAGTATTTGTTCAGTCAATGTCTAATAGCGGGAAGGGGAGGGAGCCTTGTACTTCCTGCTGTGCAAGCTGTGATGCTGCAGGAGAACTGTAGCGTAGCACAAATATTAATGACTCATTTCCCCCTCACCTGGAAGACTAAAGTGGAGCTAATCCAGATGCATCAATGCTAATAGCCCAAATAAATCACTTGTGAGCTCACTTTGCGGCTTGTTGTCTTTTGGAGGAGCAGATATGGAAAATCAAGCCACAGTGTGGTACTCACAAAAAGAACATTCTCTGATGTTTGGACTTCTTTTATAGCATCTCTTCGTTGCTGCATACTCTGAGTAAACACACACTGTTGTTCTGAATGGTAATGGCAGCGTGATTCACTTGTTGACATGCCACCAAACACCACACCATCAACTTTTATGTCACATTGTGCTCAACTTGCATTTTGTGTTCCTTTGCTCCAATTACACACACATGCTCAAACAGACGCTTTTTCTTCTCCCTTTCACTTCTCATTCTTTTCGTTCAATGCCTCGATGCTGCAAGTAATCATGATGCTGTGCCTGGTGGTGGTGGTGAGTGGCCGCTGACACTGTCATCTAAAATATTCTGATTTGTGAATTCGTTAGACCAATCACAGTGCTGAATAAGCAGAATGTTGAATATCTGGCTGCAGGCGCAAGCGTTATTGCTTTTGCAGCTTAGCAGAAACAGACTAAAATCAGCTGCAACCTGATCTAATTTACTGAAAAACAAAAACAGCCTCAGCTCACGTGTAACGTGGCTTTTGGAAAATTGGGTGCAGCTTTTGCATCGAATGTCTTCCACTGACGAGAACTTAGTTGTTTCATTTGAGGTTTCAAAGTTTTATTAGAAAGTGAGACAGCATTGTACTTTAGTGGAGCATTTTTGGTATAGATTCTTAATTAAAGCAAGAGTGTGTGATTCTGGTGAAAAATTGTTGATATTTAACTAGCTAGTAGTTTCTTGAATTATTCGATTTGGATTTGAGACAGTGCATTTTGCAAGTCGCAACAGCTGCAGTTGAAAATATACATTATGCAGTGTGTCAGGCCAAAAGTTTTAGCTGTTGTGTTACAAATTCATGCAACTTTTCTTGTTTTACAGTCAAACTTTTGATGGTGTCTCAGTGTAATAAATTTCAAATTTATTACACATTAAATACTGACCTAAAGCTTGACTTGAAAAATGTATTGCACAAATCAAATCACAATATCTGTCAGGAAAATCACAAATAGATGTTTACCTATAATGGTTTGGCCATACTAGTTAGCATAGCTAGCTAATTAGCATGTGCAAATTTTACCATCCCTCTCACTCCCACTGCCCGTTTGCCCCCATCTCCCTTCCCATTAACATTTCCCCATGTCCTGTGCATGAGCACAAACAGGCCAAAGCGCCAACATGCATAGAACATACTAGAATAGTGTTGCAAGGATTGGTCTGAGTAATGTTTACCATTTACAGAGCCAGGGTGGTGTAGAATCCCCTTTTGAAACAATAGCTAGCAGAACATAAGGAGATATTTGCTTAACTGGAAAAAAGTGTATTGGATTAGAACTGCCATTTTTAAGTTTCAAGAGGCTTTTGGAAAACTGGGTACCGCAAAGGTTTTGCATCAGATTTCTTTCACTGATGAGAGCTTAGGCATTTCTTTTCATTTTAAATTGTTTTATCAGGGATTAAGAGGCCAGTCTGCCTTTGTGGAGAATTTTTGGCGTTGATTCTGAATTAACATAGTGAAATTCTGACAGGACGGGCCTGCAAACTTCCCCTTTACCACAGCGCTGCTGATTCGCCTCACCGACTTACCAAAAAACAGCCAAATGACAGTCACATACTGGCTAATACACCATACTGTCAAACTTAGCATCCTCCCAGTGAAACCTTTTGCCACAAGAAATCTGAAGCATGAAAGGGTCGCTGTGTAGCGCCGTTCCTTTCCTCTGGACTCTCCATTTCTGCTGCCGTGTGATGGACTCTGTGGCAGTATATTTAGGCGTACGGTTTGGGACAGGAAGAGGGGAAGCGCTGAGGTTATTTGATTGCTTCATTATGGTCATATATATGGCCATATATTTATGTATACTTTGTTACGTATGTCATTACATGTACACCAGTGAGTGTTTGTTTGTTTGTGTGCATGTGCTTGTGTGCGCGCGCGTGTGTGTGTGTGTGACTGAGTAAAGAGGGCTCAGTGTTTGGACCACCCTGCGAGCTGGGCTGAGTGACAGCATGGGCCTCAAGACTCTTGCAGTACACACACACACACTCACACACACCCAAGCACATACAGTGCTCGAACACACACGTCAGCGAGCTCATTTTTCAACATGTTTTCTACTCTATTAATGTCTCATGACCAAATACATATCATGCTCCAAAGCAAATATGCTGTATTAAAATGGAATAAATCACTTTGGGATCAGGGGAGAACACACATACTCACTGCTCCAACACTGCAGTATCACAGCAAACGCACCAGTGTACCTGCTGCTGCCCTGCACCCCTAATGTCTGAGCCGCTGATTTGAAAAGACAGCCAAACATTTTTCTTTCTCGCTGTAAATTTGAGGAGTCAGGTAAATGTGGTGTTGACATAAAGCTAAATTGAAATGAATTGTTAGTTATTTTCAGTAATTTCCCATTAGTTGTTTCTCTTTATTGCAACGTTTCGCTTGTGCTGAAGGAGGCACGAGTCCAGTTATCCGCCACAATGAAGTGCTATCCTTGCTAACAGTGTATGTTTAGGCCTCCAGTCATAAATTAAAAACAGGTCATGCTGTGATGGCGTCATTCATATCAAAGGCTTATTTTTCCTCTTAACATGACTTATTAGCTGCTGGACCAGTGTCTGTGGCCCGATCCCCTGCTATCATGACACATTCACATACGCTGGTGGTTTTGCAATACCCGTGAGGACATTGTACATACCCGCATATGTTTTCTGAAGCATATGGACATGCTTTGCAATACAGTGACATTTAAAAACGTTTATTAGAAAAAAATCTCTCCGATGCAGATTTGAAAAATGTGTGTGGGAGCACTATGGCGTTTTTCCTTTCCTGTCTAAATTTTAATTTTTGTCCACCCAAGCTAAGGCTACTGGAGAAAATGCCCCATTTGTAACTGCAATGAACCCCTAATTTGCTAAACATAGCAACATGTTTTTGCGTGTCATGGATTAGGCCTGGACCCAAATATCATTCATTGCACAGGTATTTCGTTTTTAATTTTGGAATTCTAATATTTTTTCTTTTTTCTAGATGTAGGCTAAAATAAAATTCTTGTGCTATATTAATTTTTTTTTAATTGCACTGTTAAAATGTGAAGATACAACCAGCACATCTCAGCTTTAGTGCCTGACTTCCCTCTTACTAGCAGTGAACGTCATACTTCATTTCACCTTGGCAGGTAAAGGGAAGACAAAATGCAGATGGCCTCAGCTGTGTGGGAACAGTTTCAACTTAGCAATGACAAGATAAAGGCTGTGTACCAAATAGGCAATTTAAAACTGGCCTACTAGAATGGCACAACAAATATGGTTAGGAGGGCATATTAGCCAGCAAATCGTAATCTCTATTGTCCAGTTGCTATGATGAAGCTCCTTTGTCATTGCTCACAAAAACATGTACTTAATTTGCATTGAATATATACCGATCAGCCACAACATTATGACCACTGACAGGTGAAGTGAATAACATTGATCATATTGGTACTATGTGGTGTTCTGCTGGAAAACCTTGGATTTTACCATCCGTGTTGATGAGACTTAGACACCCAAATAAACATTGTCCCAGAACAAGCACACTCCCTCATGCAAATGGCAATCCCAAATGTCACTGGCCTACCCCTGCAGGAAAATGCACCCCACCACATGGCAAAAACATCAAACAATCAGGAACATCTTGAGGAACATGACAATGGCCCAAGATGTTGATTTGACCTCCAAACTTCCTAGACCCCATTCTGATCAAGCATCAACAGGATGCAGTGGAACAAGTTGGATTGACAGAGGCCCCACTGCACAAGCCAGAGTACCCAAAGGATCCACTGCCAACGTCCTGGTGCCAGACCCCATAGGACACCCTGAGAGGTCCTCTTGTCCATGCCCAATGGTTCAGAGCATTTTTGACCACATAAGGGGGACCAACACAATATTAGGCAGGTGGTCATAATGTTATGCCTGATCGGTGTAGATAAAGGGAGGAAGTCCATATCACCACTTATCAGGTACTTACAATGCAGTCTTGAGGTCCCTCCCTAGACAGTTTCACCTCCATTTTCACTTTGAGTCATCCCTCACCTGGCAGTTTTACAACCACCTCAAGGCCCGTGAGACCTGGATTGCTAATGGACCATTAGCTGTCTGATTTGGGGGGTGAGAATAAACACCTGGGACTCCACATCAGTCACTTGAAACTGAAGAAGCCTGGTTGTCTTCTACTGAAGCTCTTAGGATTACCATGACTAGGATAGCTGAGTATCTACTCATACATTGCACTTAGGGTCTCCACGGCGACCAAACACTGTTAGGATGCAAATTGTCTTAACTTTTTTTCACCTGTCTGACCCACTGGCCCCCAGCGTTATCCTGTCATGACTCACTTATCATTTACTGCAGGTTTACCATGTTACTCACTGTTATAAAGTCACTCTACAAGTAGATACAGAAGCCTGTGATTCTCATTCTGTGCATATTTTCAGCCAGAACTCATTCTGTCATTCCTTTTTGCCTCGCCTTAAAGGCCCACGCTATCGCTGCAGTATAGTCCTTTTATGATGGGAGGGCTATAAGGGGTTGGGGGGGCGCGTTGCAAAATGAACACACACGAATACACTCAAATGACTCCGGTTTAACCACTGAACCGGTGAAGGGTAAAAAATGACCTAGATTCATCTCGCTTATTCCTCCGTCTCAGTGGGGAACTTGCCATCCGGGCTGCCGTCAGGTCATGTGAGGAGAGATGGGACGTTTTTCTAAACTGTGTGTTTCTTTTCAACTCTTTTCAACAGCAAATCTCTCAGCATCTCTTCATTCTCCTCCCTTTGCTACCCTTTTTCTTTCAGTCACATTATCAACTGACTTCATCTCTAAATATCTGCTTCTCCTGCGAGTCCGTTCAAACCCTTGACAGTCCGAGGTTATGGTTGCGACTTATGAAAAGTCCTGTTATGTCATTTTGTTTACAGAGTCGCTCAGCTGAGAAATGTGCTGCGCCTCATGCAGTCAAAGAGGATTTTATGGTGAATTATTCTCGGCCTTACATAGGATGAAGTTATGACTGTAATCAAACCCCCTGATAGAGAGACGCGGATGTGCCGGGCGACTGTAAATGTCACCGCTTTTTGACTCGAGTCGCTGGCTACTGTTCTGGAGTGCAATCAAATTACGTAAGGCACTTAATTTGCTAAGCTCTTTAAGTGTAGGTAAAGGTTTGAGTGTAAACACCAAGTGAAATCCGTCCTCCTGTACACATAATAAGCATGCAGCGGTCATGCAGGGACTTTATTTTGGCTCGGGCCAACAAGTGCTGACTACTAGAGTGGCTACAGTTCAAGTATGTACCAGAACAATTTCAGAAAGACTGCCAGGCCAACTTGCATTTCTCAGTTTGAATTGCAAATCCGTAGCCACAAAAGCTCCCAAGATGTGCGCTCGCTGCGTCTCTCTTCTGCTTCTCATCCACTGTTTTTCTTGCTAACTTCTGCCTCTTGCTTCCCCCTCCACCCACCAGTCCACCCACTTAGAGGATCAGAGGGAAAATCATGTGTGTTAGCCTTTCCTCCTCTTTTTTTTTTTTCCAGGGCAGCATGGTGCTCTGGATTAAAGCCAACTGGAGAATGCAGCCTACAGTCAACTTGAGGCAGCTAGTGGCTAATGCACACCTTCCTGCAGTTTAACTAAAATATAAGCGTGTGCAAAAGCATCTGCAACTGTGTCCTCCAAAACTCGTAGCTTGCAGTTATATCTGCAGCGAGTTACAATGTGCATAATTGAACAGTTAATCAATATGTTTGTTTTCCTCCCACCAGGCAAAGCCTATATATGGAGGATGGTTGTTACTGGCACCCGAGGGAACAAATTTTGACAATCCCTTGCACAGAACTCGGGTAAGTGGTTGCATAAGTGTTTACCTTTGCAGGACCTGACATTGATTATGTTTGGAACAGAGTATAGCTTTGTTTCTTCACCTCTTGTTGTCTTCCTTCGTGAAATTCCTGAAATTAAATGCTATTATTTAAAGGGAGAAACCAGACCCATTGTTTTTAGCTTCAAGACTTAATAGAGCAGTTAACCAGCTTTGAGTATGAGGTGGTTTACTACACAGATTCTGTCAGGTAAGTGGAAAAAAATTGCCACGACTAGCCCTTTCTTTAATTTTGCCACTCAGACTGCCGTTCATTTGACATATGGCAAAACAAGAGGTCTCGTTGTGGCTCCAGTAGCTACTTCATGGAATCAGCAGATTCCTGTGGGAGGCTCAATCTTATATCAGAAGAAGCCTCATTGTCAGGCAATAATGAGCCTAATATTGACTTTATTTCACGACTCGCACCGCCCTAGCATCATGTAATGGGAGCCTGCCTTTATCAGCTCCCAGATTATGCTGCGGTGTTGCATCCCAAAAGAGGACTGAGGGGAGAATGTGGGGGAGGAGGAGAGGGAAGGTCCCAGTTCTCACAGCCACGCTGATGGCTTCCATATGGGGTTTTTGGTGAAAAAGCACCTCTGGATCTACTATCAACAGTCTGCTGCAGCTTCGACATCATCGGCTGATACGTCGCGCCTATTCTTACAGCCAGCTCTCCAGCCGTGGGGGTATAATTGGTGGCTTGTACAGTATGTAGTGCTGAGGTGAGCAGATTGGTCAGGTTTTCGACCGACCGACAAACAAATAGCGGGGGGAAAAGTGCTGATGTGCTGGATGAGTCATGCCGTAGGACCACTTCAGTTGAACAAGTTGCGCGTCTGTGGCTCTGTTTTTGTGATACTGAGGTTGGGGCGCTATAATTGATCTTCTGAAAGTCACATATGTCTCATTTTTTCAGCCTCTGCGGATAAAACTGCAGTGTTCCCTTCTCTGCAGCCCTTTCGAGACCTTCCGGTGCCCCTTTTAGGTTACAGAGCAGCTCTCAATATTTCATGAATTGTGCTCAGTTGGAAATTTAACACTGAGACAAAACGGTGCATTAAGATAAGAAGGGAGGGGCGGTGGAGTGCAGATGAAGCCAACGAGGACAGAGATCAATGGAAACTGTTAGCATATCATTTGCACAAAAATCGACAGAATTACCATTCAAACAGAGAGATAAAATGACCCTCTGTGTGTTTCTTTACTGAAATACGATATTCTAGGTTCCTTTAACCTTGTGCAGAATGATATGATACTCAGTTTACAATTGCATGTCCTTATCATGTACAAGAGAGATGCAGTCACGGTTGTCGTTATCAGAGATGTAATCTCGTGTGCCCCCTGTGAAAGTGTTTATAGCTTTTTTTGCGACTATACCCGCATTCAAGCTGAGATTTCTTATCAGTGTTTTGCATGTAGGCCTTCTTTCCTCTTACAGACCTCATGCCGTTGATGCATGCTGATAAAATGTTGTCCGGCTTGTCTTATAACTCGAAAGCCTTTTGATGTGGTTATGCAAAAAAGCGTTCCAATGAACTCAGTTGCCGCTTCGTGGCAACTGTTTTTGCTCGCTTGCTCTCGTGTATTTTGTATGTGTGCGGCGCATTGGCCAAGTCTTCATAACCTGACGTGTATGTCAATTTGAAGGTTTTAATTGGAACATTTACGAATCTAGTAAAACTCTCTGGCTTTACAAATGCAAAAATCTCTCATACATCAAATAGGATTTATTAAAATGGCATGGCTAGAGCTGGCTAATGGATAATAACTAATTGCTATTAAACACATGATAAACATTCGCACATTTTCTCATGTTGCTTGTAAAACGATGGTGTGGTAGATTGATGCTGATATCTATTATGTGACCTTGTCAATAATCCAAGAACTGTTTGTTTTATTCTTTTACAGAAATGGCAGAGAAGGTTCTTTATCCTCTATGAGCATGGCCTACTGCGCTATGCTCTGGACGAGATGGTGAGTTGAAGCTAATATTCCAAAGATGGTCTGTATTGGTTATTAGCAGGTGGTGATCTATTCAAACAAATATAAAACCTTACTGTATACCTGTATTTTATTGGCTTGCATTGCAAATTTAGCATCATACACTGTCCATTACTACAGATTTAAGCTTAATTTATACTTATGCATTGAATCTACACCATAACCTCTGTGCACCTTCCCAGATATTTAACTACGCATTGGAGCAAGGAAGACTAATCCTTCTTTAAAACAAAATGTAGTATGTAATAGGCTGTAATTGCATTTGATATGCTCATAACGAAATACAATTGTGCCATTGTAGCCGTATGTGGTTTTCTTTTCATTTGGTTCCAACATGGTCTCTCCTTTCTGTGTTGCATCATTTCAGTTAAAGTTATTGTTCAGCATCTAACAGCTCCAACTCCAGCATGAGTCACCCCATTTTAGTCGCTATTATTTGAAGTATGTGAAGAAATCAACACAGTGGCACAGAAACTCCATCGCTAACTAGTGTTTTGGTGCCACAGACACACCAGTGCACAAGTATAGATGCTCACAATGTCGTATATCTATGGCATAGGTTCTGTATAGATTTATCAAGCTTTATTTGGTGCATTAGCATGACATTGTCATATCATACTTCTCTCTCATACTTCTCTTGTCATTGAGTTTCTGTTTTGATAGTTTTAACCCACTAAACGTATGCTCTAATTTCCTTGTATTGTTCTGTTGTTTATGAAACTGATATTATACAGTATATCATTGAAAAGGAAGTAATTTTTTCCGCTTTAACAGTTGAAGAAGTGTTGAGTTTGCATTACCAGCAAACAGCACCAACACATAAAGAGGAACAGATCACAAAACAGGGAGGCTTCTTACAGAAAAAGTATGAAACAGATCAAATAAGCTATTTTTTATGATGACCTACCTTAAAATGCAAGGATGGCATTTTTTCCAGTTAACTTAATCCACAGACCTGACTCCTATTTGCTAATTTGCAGTAACTTTACTTACAGTAGTATTTTATTACAAAATAATATAGTAATAATAAATAACCATAATTTCCTGATAGTTAAGCTGCTAGTTAAGTAATTTTGACAGTAGCAGAAGATGGATGTTGCATAAAAACAAGGAAAAATTATTGTACTGATTTAAAAAAAAAAAAAAAAAAAGACTGTAAATGCAGTTAAACTAGCGTTTTGGCCTGAGGCAAACATGGAGAGTAGGACAGGCTCGCTGCTAGTTGACCAGGAGTCACCTCACTGTTAACACCGGGGCTTTTCTTGCTTACAACAGAGTATTTAGTGAACGTGCGAAACACTAAGCGAACTAGCAGAGTAGTGTCAAAAGGAATGAAGTGACACCACATGGTGTTGATACTAAAAGTCATGTGCCGAGCTGTGTGTGTTTGTTCAAGTGGCTTACACACTGCACACTTATTGTGCAACAGCCCTGTGGCGACTTTTGTGTTCCGAGTGAAAAACTGGAAAAACTACTCGGTTCCAGAAGGATTGATGCCTTTTGAGTTGGCATCAGACGTCTGTATTAATTATAAAAATGAAGATGAAGACTGACTGTCTCTCTGTTGAGTTGATATCTTTGTAGGCCACTTGTTTGGATACTATATAGGTTGTCAGGTTTATATTTGCTGCAGCATGTGGGCACGCTGAATATTGATTGACCCAAAGCGGTGCTCGACAGCTTTTTTCTAAACGTGGGATGTGCTTTGAAAAGAGGTGAAAGCAGAAGTAGTTGAAACAGCACTTGCTTTATTGCTTTTGACCTTTTCACACCACATGTGGTATTCGCCGGTAGAGTAGAGCGATACTGCGAGGTTTTGTGTAATAGAAGCAGCAGGAGATGGGAGTGTAATTTTGTTTTCTTGTCTGTACCTTTCACAGTCACTGTAGAAGTCTGCTATGTTAAACGCTTTTCCTGCTATTTGCATAGTTTATACGAGAGCAAGGAAGATTTTACTTGTGCAAGAAATACCGTACTGGCCTTCTTCACAGTGGAGCTAATAAATGATATTTGTGAGGCGTTGGTGGAGGATGATCACGGAAGAAAGATGGATGATGTGTTTACAGAAGACAAAGGAAAGAGGCGGATGTCCTCCTTCCATTCATTGTTCTCTCTGGATGTCACTCTTCATCTTTTCATCTCCTTTCTGAATGGAGGATCAAACAGAGAGGGGGGTAGTGAGGGTCTGGAGATGGAAATATCAAGTGACACTAAATATAGAGCCTCACTTGTCACACAAGGCGCATTAGAATAATCGTCGTGTTGAAAAAACAGCCACACAAACAAGACTAATTGGCGTACATATCTGGCATTAGTAGTGTTTTACATTCATTAGTATTCACTTTACAGTTGCAGAACACTCAAAGTAGCCACGATCAACGTAAAATATCCGTTTAAAGCTGTATTGCGAGTGACGTCTGGTCAAATTTAAAGGTTGCCAGCTTTCGCCAGCGTAACATTCATGCAGACCACATCAGAACCCCCATCTGAGAGCACTAGTTAGGGCTGTAGATGAGGAGGTGCCCCTCTGTTTCCCTCTCAGCCTAGTTTTATGGCTCTTCTGTCTTGTGTTAACCGAACCCAGATGGGTTGCGGTTCCAACCTGCAGGATGTGGCGCGGCTCTGGGGGAAAGGAATGGGTTAGCAAAAACCTAGGGGAGATCACAGCACTCGGGAGTCATTGATTTTGGGGTTGCCCACCTACAGTGAACACCCAACACGAGACACCAGCGCTGTCGTTTTCTGCTAAGAGCAGCGGCGGCTGTTGTACGCACAAGACAAAGTGGTAAAAAGGAGAAAATGGAGCTGCAGTCAGAACAAGATGAAGAGAAAATGTGTTCTGTCACTAATAGGAAGGATGGAGAGGGTGAATGGATGAAAATGTTGGCCTGCATAGAACATGTGCTGCCATGCAAGGCTAATATGTTAGTGCAGCTTTAGTGAACTGTTCTTGGCCTCCGAAGAAGGGAGTTGAACTGTGTTGTGTCTAAGCTAGTTCACTGACTAAGCATTGTGTCATTTATTATTAGTAAATATGGAGATAAGACAAAATGACTCCCAAAGTCCACTCTCAGTTCAGTCTCTACCAAATGTACAAGCTCGATTTTTTTTCCAAGAGCACCCTAACGCAGTTATGTCAGGGCAGCGTTGCCGAGGCAACATGTTTTGTTCCATTGTCCGGCAACAGTTGACCGTGGTATGTGTGAACATGGGGCAGATTCTCCGTTTTGTGGAGAGCTCTAGCTGCCTCTGTCCTGACTGCAGCGATATAGGATAGAACGCTCTGGAAGCAAAGCGCAAATGTGTGGGCTGAGGTTGTCTCTAGGCTCAGTCATACGGTGAGCAAGCCTCTCTACGGTAGCTGTAGACGAAAAACATCAGACGCTGCATCAAAGCAATTGTGCAAGGCAGGACTGGACAGAGTTGCAGTGTATGCTGAGCTGCATATGTTTCTGTGTGCGTGAGTAAGAGTCTGGGTATAAGTGAGCGAACGCACCTGGGCCGAGGGTGCTTGACTGCAGAGGCCATGTCAGGAACAGGTGCTGCAAGATTTGAGAAACCCCAAACTGTTCTTCTTGGTCCTAATGCTAATAAGAATTAAGAAGAAGAAGAAGAAGGAAAATGACAAATGACACAGTTAGTTAGGTGATGTACCATACACACACGAAATCATTATCACCTCGGGGTGAGGGCAGGTATGCGGCTGAGAAGAACTCTCCAAAAAGCCACTGTGGTGACAAAAAGATCAACACTCACTCTCTAATAACTGCTTCACTGTGCAGTCTTAAATACCGCACACAACACCCACCTCCCTCTGACCGCACTTTGACCTAATTGCATCCAATTCATACTGGGGCTGAACAGTTAATCGATTCCAAATCACAATTTGAAACACTGCAATTAGCAAATCACAAAAGCTGCAAAAGGATATCCATTATGCAGTGTGTCTGGCTCAGGGTTTAATCTGTGCTTTTACAACTTCATGCCATCCTCCTTGGGTAACAGTCACACATTTGGTGGTATTTCATGTGGTAATGCTCCATCACATATTTGAAATAAATATAGAACTGTTATTGCAAATCAAATCACAATATCTGTCGGAAAACTTACCCAAATTTTTCAGCCCTAGTTCTCACTGATGCACAAAGTATTACACACATTCCTCATCTTGTCATCTCAGTGTTCATCTTTGTAACGTCTCTGTTGTGGTGTCTGAGCTCACACTGAATCACAAGGCTTTTACATTAACCCTCTGAACCCCAAGCAGTTTCTGGCCATTTTTTTATTTGCTCCAGTCACATTTTTACTCACTGTGGCCTCATTTTCATTGCAATATAAAGTCCTGCACCTCTATGGAAACAGCACAACCATGGATAGAAGTAATAAGAACTTAATTAAAAATGTCTTTTGTGCAGTATGCCATAAATCTGAAAACAGAAAAAAATGAAAGCTGAATTTCTTATTTAACAAAATAAATAACTGCGGAATTAACATGTACAAAATTCTTTCTAAGAGCCCACAGGTGTTACAAACACTGATAAACAAGATGACTATATGATCACACACTAATGAAATGCTACTGTTTCCATTTCTTTAAATTCTTGTTTCCTTTCTGCTGTGCATAAACACAGCCTGTAGTTCAGCCGAGAAGTCCCTGAATATTTGTCACATGACTGTTGGTTGCAACTGAGACACTAATAGCTTCACGGTTGCACCACGGAGCACAGAATTTTAGTTTTTTACAGAATCTGGTTAGAGCAAGCAATGTATTTTTGGCAAATTTTCAAAGGAGGATTTGATGTGGATGAAAAATCACAATTTTAAGCCTGAATTTGAACCAAAAGTAACACTTCATTCAAGGACTGTTCAAGTTGAAAATCTGACTATGTTTTCTGTTTTTACAGCCTCTGGCTCTGATAAGTGGGGTAATTTTAGCAAATTAAAAAATATATTATACCTTTCAAACCTGCTGGTGAGTTCTGGAGTTGAGATGGTTAATAATCTTTTATTACTGTTGAAGGTGTGTGCAATATGTCCTCCCTTTATTTGGAGGCCTTTATGGGAAAATACTGTGCTCTCATGCTGGTCAGTTAATGTATTTTAGCCCAGAGTGAACAAACCCACTATACCTGCAAATAAAGTGAGGCTACCTATTGAGTTGCATTACACAAAAGGCCCATTCAGAGACGGTTGGATTGCATTTGCCTTTAGATTGCATTGACTGCAGTCGACTGTCTGTCTCACAGCCGTATCCCTTGTTATTCCAACAAGAACATGATGTTCTCATGACGTTTCAGCTGTTGGAGTCATTCTCATTTCATCTTAGCTCAATTAATTTCCTGTGTTTACTGGAATTCAAATAGTGGACTTCTGCCCCATAGCACTTTCCAAAAAACTGGGAGAGTTTTGACAAACTTCCTTCCATTTCCCACACATTTGTGCATTCTTTTAACTTGAGACACACAGCGCTGCTGCCTTTTCTCCTGAATCTCTCAGACATGAACATATACAACCTCAGCCTGTGTTTGCCCCTCAGACTTGTGAGACCTTTTGACATGCTGAAACATGCATAAACGCTCTCGCCTCTTCTACCCCTTTGAAACATGAAATTGAGGGCTATTTTTAACCCGTTTGGAAGAGCTTTTGTCTTGTGTTGGTTTGGGAACGAGGAGAGCTTTCTAGGGGATGGATGAGTGGGCAGGGCCTCTGAGCTGTGTTGTTGCCTCCAGGCGCTCTGTGCAGGGGAATAAGTGGAGGCTGACCACCCCACCCCATCAAATTAGGAATACTTACAGGGGTGCTCCACTCTTCCACTCACAGCAAAGCCTTGAGAAGGAAGCAAATAACTGCCTGTGAGTTATCGTACAAGATGGAACTATGGTTGGTTTACAATTGAAAGGCAGATAATTGAAAGGGTAGAAAATAAATGTTGGTCACAGCTCTTGTGGATAACACAGTATAAGCCTTCTATATTGGATCATTGTGGATTGTTTACTAAGTGTGGGTCTCGGGTTAGGCGTGTGTTGGTTTTGTAGAGAT
>OMNN01002254.1:0-11103 GCA_900302755.1 Chromis chromis | reverse complement strand
ACACATAAACACACAATACAACAATACATAATACACTGAATGCTGTATAAAGTGTGTAACATAGATGTGACAATCAAAAACAGAGTATGGGAAATCTCAGAACATTCAAATACATTTCAAATGAGCATCACACTCACTTTAATAAATTTAGATTAAAGAAAAAAATAGTGTAAATAGTGAGGTCTTGAGTCCTTAGACATCAATGGAAATCATGTGGTCAAGTTATATAGTTTTTTCTTTGAACTTGGAAAAAAAATCATTGTTGTCTAATTAGCTTTGTGAGCTTGTGAGAAACATGGCATCAGAATTAAGTGAAAGTGTCACAATGTCTTTCTCAGCGCTAAGTCCTCACTAAACTGAAAGTTCTAAAGAAGGTAGTACTCGCCACTCTGAAACGCTTTGTAGGCACTTGATCGGTTGCATCCAAAGCACAATCAGGCAGACCAAATGTGATCACACCATCAGAGATCAATACATCAAGCTTTGTTCACTGAGAGATGGAAAAACAGCTTCACCACAGATACAGAACTTGCTAAATAAAGAACACAAGACTCCAATTAGCTGTGCTGTCAAAAGAAGGCTGTCTAGTAGTTCTCAGAGGAGGAGCACCGTCTCTAAACCACTTCTCGGGAGCGGAAGCAAGGCCAAACGCTTGGGGTGGGAAAGCATAAATCAGCACTTCACAATGGCCGACTGGACACTGATGAATCCAAATCTGAGTTTTAGTAACAGAAGGGCATATGTGAGGAGACGAGCAGGAGAGAAAATGATACCACAGTGACTCAAACCAACAGTGACACATAATGGTGGGAACATTCAGTCTGGGGGTGTTTTGCCTGCTCTTGAGTTGATCACCTGCACCCTGACCAGGGGGAAGTGCCACTTGATTTATCAGAGACATGCTCTAGTTTGCATCTTTGTGGGGAAGGATTCCTCCACCGTCATCTGAGCTCAGCCTCACTGAGCCTTTATGGGGGCACTCGAAGCCTGAGAGCACTGAGAGCCAGCTGTCATTAAAGACCCTCACCAATTAAATTCAAGAGTCTCACCTTGTTAACATGTCATAATGGTGTTTTTTATATGCTAGAAGACATGTGAATAAGCGGCCACCACCCTGGCTGTACATTACCTCCTTTAAACTGCAGTGTAGAAATGACAGATTTGGTCTCCCAGGGTTTCGGATGTAAGAAACCTATAGAAACAATCCTAACAACTTTGTGTAGTGTAGAGTGGTGTCACAATGGTTTGGATGTGTTTTGGTGGACTTGGGTAACTTGCAGATATGTATATGTGCTGCTGAACCCTGTGATGTGAAGAATCTTGGCACAATCCAGTGGAAGATCTATGCTCCACTTGATGAAAATTAGTGTTTGTTTCAAGGCATTTCAAACTGTCAGAATTGGCAGTTAAGCTTAATGTGACTTCTCTTGTTGTCAGAGACAGAAAGTAACGCTTCACTGCATCTGGGCGAACAGTCTGCTCAGACTGTTTCTTGATGCCAGCAGTGGGTTATAAAACTGTGTGTTCCAAAATCAAAACACCCTCAGCTGTTCACAGGATCCCATTTAGTTTGAAATGCCTCTAAATACCCTTCAGACAGCCATCCTCATCAATCTGATGCCATAATCCATCATTATGAATGCAGAGTGGGAGGCTTTAGTTCAGGGAAATGGCCTCTTTTGTTTCCTGATGAAAAATAACTCAATGGCTTTGACTTTTCTATAGCAGATGAGTGATGGTTTTGATCCAAGAACAAAGCACCAGGAACAGTATTACTCACTTTTCAACTGGTAGGCTTGAGACAAATAATGTACAGCTTGGTGGGCAACCTCTTCACTTCTTCAGAGTTCACAATGGACAGGTTTTCACTGGTGTGTCTGCAGGACAGGCTCCATCTCTTAGCAGCACTTTTTACTTTTTAATGCAACAGACCCACTCATTTCTCTGCCCTGCTGAACTTAGCATGTTTTTTGTAGTGAAGGCTTAAAAATTTAAAATTTAAAATATGATATGCTTTAACAGTATTCCTTCCAGCTACAGCGAAAGAGAGAAAAGGGGTTTTTACTCTGTAATACATCCAACAAAATGCACACACTACACTTCCTCAAGGTGCAACCTTTTAAATTGTGTCTAAATCATAGAATATATTAAGAAGATGGTTGGACCTTCTGGTCATCATCCGTTGGTTCCTGAAGAGTGGTTCTGAAGCTCAGTGTGGTGGCTCTGACTGTTGCCATTTTGGCACCTCCTGACTTTGCCTAACTTCTGTCTCATCCAAAAATGGCCTAAGTGGTGAAGCGTAAGTTGAGGAAGACAATGAAAATGTCTCTGGGCCATGAACTGTCCTGTGACTGCTTCTGTCACTCAAAGCAGCCATGCTCATAATAATGCATAAGTTTAAGTCTTAATACTGTTTAAATGAGTTTGTCATATAAAAACTTACCCCTGTACAGTTGTCATGAATTGGGAAAATAGGTACAGAGACCAAAATAGCTTTTTAGTACCAGGCTGTTTATTTCTACGGTAATGTTGGACAATTTAACATGAGGGTCTTGCAGATTTAGTCACTTTTGGAGGCAGCCTCAAGTGGTCATTTGAGAAACTTCAGTATTTGGCATTTTCACATTTGCTTTATTTTTCTCTCCTGGAGTTTGCTGCTTGGTCTAAAAGCATGTACAGTAAAGATTTGGGTTGTTATTTGAATAGTTTTTACTAATTATTAATTCCTGTCATTGATAGCACACAAGTCACAACAGTTGAATTTCCAACATGAAAAAACTAACCATTAGTAAAAGTATAGTGATCTGTTCTTATTATTATGGTTTATCTCAAAGCTGTAGCCTGCAAAAAGAGTGGTTATCCAAGACTATTACCGCAGACAACTTTAGTAGGTCTGTCAAGACATTATCTCCTCTACAGGAAAGAAAAAGGTAAATGAACCTTGAAAAAAAGTTAAATGAACTTTGAAGAAAAGTTCAGTGAACGTTATAATATCTGCTCCGCTGCACAGGTCAACACTGATGGGGGAGAACATTTTAAAGATCCAGCACAGTTCTGGAATTGTTACAATATATTACTCAAATTCTTGATTCACTGTTAATGGCTTGAAGCTTCAACAAACATTTCTTTTAGTCCACATTTAAAGGGTGTTATTGCATCTCCTTCTCACCTCTTTATGATTAATAGATAGCAGTCACTTCCTCCCTGTTGTTGACACATCAACAGACACATGCTTAATTGAAAGGAAAGCCTGAAACCAAAGACAGGATGTGAAATCATCTCCATTTGCCCATATGGGTGCATGTGCATCCTTGTGGGCAAACACATTATAAATCAAATGGACATCCTCTGACGGTATTGCTCCATAGCACTACTGGGGTCAAATACTCCACAAGATTCCTTTTAAAGGCCTCTACATACTCATAGTCCAACAACTTATGTGTTTTCACTTATGTTGCCCGACTGGACCCTTTCTCTGATCAGCATGGGTGTGTACAGACTGGTGTTGATTGACAGCTGGTAGTTTTGTGGCATTGAAGAATGGTGTGAAACTGCAGCGTCCAGATGTGCAAAGCTGATTGACACTTATTCATACAGGCTCAATACTCTAATCGCGGCCTAATGTGCATCTACTAAATACCGACTTGAAGTGGGTGCAATCACTTACTTTGCAGGAATCTGTTTTCACTTTGACACGAACAAGAATTTTAATAAATTCTTGTCAAAAAAGCCAGATTATATTTATCAAGATTCAAAACGCAATAAAAAGGGGAAAGCTTCCAAGGGGGTTAAATACTTATTATAGGCACTGTATGTGTGGACAAGGTCTTAATTCACAGCGTAGCTCAGCAATAGAGTACTCATTAACCAGAGTAATTGAGAACACCTGTGTGAATGTGCCGTGCATATATATTGTTAAATTGGAAATGTTTGATGGGCATGTATTGTCTTTGTACTCAGTCCCTCATTCTCTACAAAAAAAAAAAAATCAATTAAAACCTTACAGCCCTACATCACAGTGACAGGGATGGGAGTCCACCTTAGGATAACAAAAATATTGGAAAACTGAATGAACTAAAATAACCAGCCGCTTACCCTGAGCAGAACGGTCAAGAGCAGACAGCATCAGATTTCTAAATCTCCCCCCCGTCAGCCATCTTCCACCAACACTGAAGGACTTCTCTTGTGTTTTGGGGATGTGTGTGACAACACTTGTTAAAGGCATCTATCTGTGGAAGAAGGAACAGTTCATCCAAAAGAATTATCTACAGTAGACTCATCAACTACACTTCGAGCACTTATGCTTGACAGTTAATATCTAAAACATGTAATTCTCTGGAAAGTGGTTTCACACAAAGGATTACTCACATCTTTACAGTGGCTGCTGTAGCTTTTGGCTGTAAGCTACACAGTCAGGTTTTGTCACTACAGTCTCAAATGAGAGAAGGAGACGAGAAAAAGAAAGATTTCTGCATAGAAATCCCACAGTAACAACATCTTTCCAGCAGTCAGTATAGTCTTATTGGATGTAGTTCTATGACATGCAAGTCATTTCTTAAAGAGTAAGTCTTGTTTCTTGAAACATGATACAGGTAAAACCAAAGGAACTTTGTGAGTAAACGAAAATATATATATATAAAAAACATGCCAAAATCTAAAAATATATCGTAGAAAAACTGGGAACAAAATTTATATGACATAAAACAACAGTGAACTAAATATTTAGATAATATCTATAAAAAATGGCATATAAAAGTGTCACTGTAGCATTTGAAACGTAAACAAACACACTTGTACATCCTGAACCACTATAGTGACTTCATCTTAAGAGTGTTAATAAATTCCCATGGTAGCTTTATAACTTGTATCAGTATTCAAAGACACACATGATTATAATTATCTAATCAAGTGTCCTCTCGTCTGGCTAGCATCCTTAACAAGCTCTCTCCATCACTAATGAGTTAATTAACACACCATTATAATCAGACCAACTCTGGCTTATTGCAGATGAGACGTTAAATTAACCTTACACAAAATATTGCGGATATAGAAGGAGGAGGTGCAGGATATCAATGGGTTCAAGGAAGAAGAAGAAGATGAGCATCTGGAAGGACAGTCAGAGAAACTTGACTTTGGAGGTAGTTTTGTAGAAATGACAAGTGGGGAGAGTCGGACTAGAGTAATAAAAACACTCATGCAGCCTCTTTAGAAATGCCGGTCTTAATGTGTTTTTATGTCAGCACAAAAGCAAACAGGCCCTGAGAACATTTGCTTAACTTAGGGACTTTACACATTGCTTTTGACTCTACAATTTCTACAGTACACGTACTATCTGAGCAACAGCACTGATTTAGTAATTTGTTGTTTTTTAACAGGGAGACTGTGTCCTGAATATACTCAAGGAATTATAGACAGGATATAGACAATATATAAAGGATGGATGAGCTACCATGATGTGTAATGGTGTTTTAAAGCTTTGACTTTGGAATTTGACCGTTGCCATCTTGCATTGTTAAAACTTGACGTCATGAGCAAAGGGTGGGTCTGACTGGGAACTTCAAGACATGAAGCCCAGCAACAAGAGAGCTAGTTGTCAATCACAAGATAGCCCCACCCTAAAACATATCCTGCTTTTTTTTGTTTATTTTACTCAAAATGGAACTTAGCAATGGTGCAGTTCTTTCTCTGCTTATCCCAGGTAAGATGCTTCTGACGTTGTTGGGTGTTGAGGGGTGGCTTGACAACAGGGGTTTGACACTTGTAGCCAATGTCTGTGCTTGGTGGCTCTGCATGTCCTGGCTCCAGTCTCAGTCCACTGCTTGTGAATCTCTCTCACATTCTTGAATCTGCTTTTCTTGACCATCTTCTCAAGTCTGCTGTCATCCCTTTTGCTTGTGCACCTTTTTCCTACCACACTTTTTCCTTCCAGTTAACTTTCCATTAACATGCTTTGATACAACACTCTGTGAACAGCCAGCCCTTTCAGCAATGCACTTTTGAGTCTGACTGACACCCTTCTTGTTGAGGATTCTCTTCTGGACAACTGTCAAGTCAGAGGTCTTCCCTATAATTGTGGTTGTGTATACTCAACCAGACTGAGAAATTAAAGGCTCTTTGTAGGTGTTTTACCTGGTGTTAGTGCACTATCTGTATCTGATTGTGGGTAATGAGATTATAGGCCTTTGCATTTACAGGCGCACATATTCTTGTGAGATTGCAAAGCTTGCAGACTTCAAAACGTATGGTGCATCTTAAGATAAATGCAGTAATGCTGCAGTAGGAGGTTCATTCGTTTTCCTTCCTGTCAAGGAAGTGGTCATGTAGCTTTTTTGCCAGCCTTGCTTGAGACAACAGCAGGAAGAGAAAGGGGTGAAGTTAGGTGACCTTTCAAGTTGTTGGGTGTTTTGTTTTCTCTAGAATGTGGCCAAACTTTACACCTGGCTGAATTCCAATCACGGTGTGAGCCACAATACCTCCAGATGTTGTTGCGATGATCTGGATAGTATTCTTTTAATGTGGTGTTGTTGCTTTTAAATGTGTTTTTCCTTTATAGATAGTATATTCCAGTATAGATTGCGTGTTCCTATCTGGTGTAAGCAGGCTAAGGAGCGGCAGTATGCAACACTTATTTGAAACATTTGTCTACAAAAGGCTTCACCTTCTTCACTTTTAAAGGAAAGAGCCTCCTCCCTCCATTCTCCACTTTGAGCTTCATATTTTTTATACACTTGTTTACTGATTTTCAAGGTACTTAGTAGGTAGGTTGTTCTAAGCCTCACAGAAAACTTGCCCTCTCTGGATTTAGGTTTTGTGACTTGCTTCTGTTTCTTCATGTAATCCCAGACTGACTCGCTGATACTTAGACCAAGGCTCTGTGGGGGCCATTCCATCTGCTGCAGAACTGCTTGTTCTTCTTCCTTGTGAAGATTTTTTAATTTTTTACATTGAGCCATGTTTGGGTCATGGAATTGCTGCAATTTGACCGATCAGAAGACCCCCCGATGGTGGAGACCTTTTTCACAGCAGAAATTTTGACTTGTCACAGCAGGAAAAGCAAAAGTGAAAGTAATGGCTGTGTTCCTTGAACTGTCCCAATGAGACATGACAGTGAAACAGTAATGACACTGCGAGGATTTAGCTCTTCTGAATTGAATCCATAACACCTATGATTTTCCAGCTACGCCATACTAAAATCTCTGTTGTGGAAAAGATCTCTTTGATGACGGAAATTAATTTAGACATCTAAAGTGCCCAAAGCTTTTTACTCTTACTGTCTTTTTACTGTATGTTAGTGGCTGAATACAGAAACAGTCTTTGTTGCAAGACATACTGTTGGTGGATCATTTAGCTCAGTGGTTCCTGAAGTTGGGGTTGGGTTCCCTCATGGAGTTATGAGACACCGATAGAGGGTCCCGAGATGATTTCCAGAAATCAATGAATATTTAAAAATGATTAGAAACAGCATATTTTAGCCTCATTCTTACAAAAGTTTAAATTTGTTGTTAATTAAATGCAAATAAAATTTAAGCCAGAATTAGGTGAGTTTAATGCTGAAATAAAAATAATGACAGCAACAATTTAGGAGTCTGCAGTATGTTTGCTCAGTGGTAGAATTTATACATGGAAATTGCTGCATTCTGCTACCAGCCTATATTTAGTTACTCTAAAATATGTTTAAGGTTGTTGGGCTGTTGTGTTCTTATGTGTTATTATCATGCCCATGTTTGGATAGCTGCAACCACCTCCGGCGGTAGTGCGGGTGCGACTCTGGCACCGTTATTTTGGTGGTTCAAAAGTTTGGAAACCCCTGACTTAGATGACACTATAAAAATTTCATTTTTTGGGTTCATCGTCTCCTGACTCACAAGCAAACGGAGACCTTTCCTTTCTCCTCCTACAGTGTCAGGCTCTCTAGCTGCTGCTGCTTGCATCTTTGAGTTGCACAGCATCATTCAACACTCCTTGCTCCCTGTGACCTCTTGTTCTCTCTATTACTAATGATGCACACATGTTTCCACTGCGGACTGGAGAATAAAAGCTTCCTTCGCTCATGAATATACATCAGTAATCCAGCCACCTCTTTACGCCCAATAACACACCTTCCTCACCAAACATCACATCTTCGGTCCTCCTCTCTTTGTGTATCTTCTCAGCTTTTCACGTCCCTCGCTTTGCTTCACCCTCCAACCTTTTGTGTCGTACCACTTCTCGCTTATTTACTTTCCACCTGCATGTTCTTGCATTTTCCATCTCTGGCAGGCTCTTTCAATTTTTAATATGACCTGTATTGGACACGTTGTCAGCTTGGCAGCCGTTGTGTTTGTTTCTGCCATGAAAGCCTGTAGATTCTTACAGATGTAAAGTCTGTTTTGCTTCATGTAGCAGAGAGTTCCCTGTGAGCTGCTGCAGGGCTCTGACACTATACATTGAAGAAAGTGGTGAGACTGAGGAAAGACTCTGGTGATTGAGATATTTATCACTCCTCTGTATGAACGAAGCTTGTTGCTAAACATTAAAAGTCCCTCTGCTTTCTGGCTGGAGGTCATTCCATTGCATTGTGACTTTGGGTTAAGGAGCGTCAAATGAAATCAAACAGGAATCATGGGGACAAACAGAAGAGATTTTTACGGGTCAAATATATCAGATAGCAGATAGCAGATTCAGCGCTGTGAGCACCACAAATTAAATTCCATTTACCCACAAACTATCTGGCTGGAGACCACTGAAGATCAGAAGGTTGGAAAATTTGATGATTTGTGAATTGGGATGTAAAAAGCTTGAATAAATGAGCGTTTCCTTTTTTATCTTGTTGCCCTAATGAGTCACTCTTAATCTCCTGAGTTTAAACAGTACACACAAGTGAAAAATGGAACTGTCCAAGACAAATCATTTTATGCAACTGAAGGTTGCCTTCAAAAAATGATTGCTGTTCTGTTAAACTCTTTTCTATTGCACTGAGCTCTCTGTTTCTATTGGGCAAAGAAATTAGATGTTTACAATCTTGTAGCCAATGTGCATAAAGATCCAGCCAGGAGCTCATCCATCTCTGAGACAAATCCATGCCCTCTGAGTGATGCTTTTTCTGTCCCTACAATCAAAATTAAGTTAGTTAAGTCAGATGCAGCTGATTGTTTTTGGTACATTGAATTTTGGAAAAGCTGACTAAGAACATGGCAGGTGTTCCAAGAATCAAACCACTCAGACCTTAAAAGTCAGCACAACTTCATGTACTTTGGACTTAAGTTCTGCCTGCAAGATGCATTTTTATGAGCTATAAATATCATCTAGTCTGTCCAGTACGAGAAATCCTAACAGTTCTGTATGATCTTCAGTTTCACGAGTTTTCCATTAAAAATCCCTTTCAAGCATTGACAGGAAACCAATGAGAACAAGTGTGTATAGTCACTAGCAACTACTTGGTGAACTGATGGTGAATAACTCAGCCACAGGAACATGTAATGAAAACAAAGACACAGATTTAAACTGCCGATAGATTACACAATGCAACAAGAAAATGAAAAAGATAAATGTCACAATATAGAGAGACAATCCAAAATATGCACACATTGTAAAATGACACTAGACAAAATAAACTGCAATGGAGAAAAGTTAGGCCAAGAAGCACACAGTGTCATAAAACATAATATGTATGATGAATGGAATTTAATTTAAAAAAACAACATTTCTTTGTCTGCTGGAAAGATACTGCATGGGGTGAGCAGTTACTGAAGTGACAGATGATTTAAGTATTTATTCCTTAATGCATTGTGTTCACTGTCTGACATTTATTTATTTATTTATTTATTATTATTATTACTTTAACATTTTCAAGGATGGAAAGTAACTCAATACAGTTATTAGTTCTCATCTATTCTTCCTTCCAGTTTCCTTCAATTCGATCTAATTCAAGTTTAACTTATATGTACTTAAAATGCATTTATGGCATTTATTATGAAAGCATTTATTCAAATCAGCAATACAGCAAGATTCTTTGATAGCACTGATCACAAGCTGGCAGTGGGATTTATTTATCATCAGAATCATCATGCTGTGATGAGGATGATTAATGAACCCCCTATTCAGCCATTCTTCATCTCAAGCTACCTTATTGAGCTTTGGAGAAAGTGAACATGATTACTTTAGGTTAGATAAAGACACATCTTAGTACCACTAACAGATGGCTACTTGTTGCAAATGGCAGAAGTTAATTCAATTACTTGTTTAGAGTTGTAGTCATCAATATTGTAAGTAGTTAAGTCAAATAAATGCAATACAATAAAAAACATTGATAAATTGTTTACAAAAATCCTTATGCAGAAGCATTAATACATAATTAAAGAAACATATTAAAATAGAAAAGACACATTAATATTTCACACTCCTCATAATCAGCTAAAGGGGTGACCTGCTGAGGATCCGTTCAGTTTACATAATATAAGATGGCAGCTGATGCAACACAGTGTGCTGTGGGTGGTGTATTCTGTCAAATTAAACCAGGATATTCAAAACGAATGATGGTGAACTGATAGTAGAAGAGGGGCTGCTGAACTTTACTGTAGTCCAGATGAGAACCGAGAGTTATGATGAAATTGCTTTGCTGGTAACATACAGTTTCAACTCTAAGCGGAGAGAGTTATTAAAGAAGATATTATTTCAAGTCTGTGCTAACAGCTCACAATGCTGTGTTTAATTGCACTGCTCTAAAGGAAATTAATGCTTTATTTGAAAATCCACTGTATTCATGTGTTTTGTTTTTTTATGCATCCAAGGCTCATGACAGAATGAATCATGAAAACAGATTTCTGAAATTGTTTACCAGACGCGTCCCAAAGTATATACACCAATCAGGCATAACATTATGACCACCTGCCTAATGTTGGTCCCCCTTATGTGGTCAAAAATGCTCTGAATCATTGGGCATGGACAAGAGGACCTCTCAGGATGTCCTATGGGGTCTGGCACCAGGATGTTGGCAGTGGATCCTTTGGGTACTCTGGCTTGTGCAGTGGGGCCTCTGTCAATCCAACTTGTTCCACTGCATCCTGTTGATGCTTGATCAGAATGGGGTCTGGCACCAGGACGTTGTGGATCCTTTGGGTACTC
>OMNN01002251.1:0-10952 GCA_900302755.1 Chromis chromis | reverse complement strand
AGCATACTCTCATTCACACCTACGGACAATTTAGAATAATCAATTAACCTCAGCATGTTTTTGGACTGTGGGAGGAAGCCGGAGTACCCGGTGAAAACCCACGCTGCACAGGGAGAACATGCAAACTCCACACAGAGAGATCCCAGGCGTCCTAACCGGGACGCGAACCGGGGATCTTCTAACTATGAGGCGACGGTGCTAAACACTGATCCACCGTGCAGCCCCAGATATCTTTCAGTTGTTTAAAATTAATCAAATTGGGTTTATGTTGCAGACATTGACAGTGAGGTAGGTAGTATATCAACTTGAAAATTGAAGCCAGAAATTCTGTAAAACAAAAATTGTAGCTGCTTCTTTTCGCTCTCTCTTTGTGTGTCTTTTTACAAGTGTAGCCACATGGCCTGAGCAAACTACAAGAAAAAGCCCTTCACCATAAATCATGTAGTTGTGACATTTATAGACTAACAACACACATGTATTACACACTGAGCGCGAGATCTGATTCACTACACGCGTGTGTTCGTCAGCTCTTAATAAACTGAAGCAAAATATTATAAACACATTCCTGAGAGAATAGCGGGGGATAAGTAATAGTGAGTTAAGTGTAGGAATTAATAACCCAGCAGGTCTGAGTGCTTCCCTTTCACAGAGAAGCTCATACGCACACATCCTCGAGACATTGCGTGCACCAACGTACAAACAGAATCATGTGTGCATTTTGTGCCGTACAGCAGTACTGTCCAAAACACGTACATGTCCTTCAAGAGCACTTACACAAACATACACACAAGACACACACATGATCTCTCCCAAGCAGACGTCATGTTTGAGGCTGCTTTGTCTTTTTTTTTTTTTTTTACACAGCCATTAGTTGTTTTTAAACCTGCATATTTTCTGCTGATTACAGCAAATGAACTCCTATTCAGAGGTAGCGTGGGGAAGAGGGCTGTACATGTGGTTGCTATTTGTGAGGAATGGTGCATGTGGTGGAGGCAGAGAGGAGAGAGTGGTGAATCTGAGGTCTTCAGTGGAGATGCAATCTCTGCTGCTCATGTATATATACGTGTGTGTGTGTGTGTGTGTGTGTGTTTGCTTGAGAAGGAGAAACATGGTGTGCATTTGGTGTGCGAACAGGTTTGTGCGAGCTCACGTGTGTGAAATAGAGAAAGAGAGAAAGGGCAGAGGGTGAAGGTCATAATGCTTTAGGGGAAGGAGATCAGATCTCTTGTGTGAGGTGGTGAAAGTGCGAAAGGTCAAAATGTGTCTTGCAGGAATTAGCGTTTTTACTGAGGAGCACGGATGAAAAAGTGTGTGCGCAAGAGAGAAAAAGCAATGAAGGGAGAAAAAGAGAGCCTGTTGGCTGTAGCCTCAACAGTAGATCCGGCTGGCGCACTGTGACAGGCAACAGTGAGGTTAGACCAAGTGGGATTGAACGAAATTGCACGCTAGTTTAAATGTTGTTATTACCATATCAGCAGTGTGTGAGAGTGCTGATGCAGAACAAAACTGCATGACTCTTGTCTCAAAAGAAATTGTATTGCCACACAGCTACTATATAATCTCATGTGAAAATCCTGTAGAACACAACAAACTCAATTCTCAAGAAGTGTATTTTTGCAAAAACATCAGAGTGTTTCTATTAAAGGCAAGTCAAAGCATGTTATTATTGTTATTATTATAATGTACTGAGGAGACTTACATAGGTAGGGTCTTAGTGACTTACACATGAAGGGCTTGACACTGCTGTGGATGTGCTTATGCTGCTTGAGGCCCGAAGACGTTGCGAACGTCTTGCCACAGTCAGAGCAGGCATGGGCACGAGCCCCAACGTGCTGAGAGCGAATGTGCCTCTGTAGGTTACTGGGGTCTGTGAACACCTGCTGGGGGAAGGAACCGCACAGACACACGGGGGAGTTACTATCTGCCTCTAAAAAATATGCAAACAAAAAAAAGCCAGACACACAAAAATTTTAATTTGTTAAATAGCCCCTTCAAAAGTCATCACTTTACCTTTGAGCAGTTTTCACATTCGTAGTGCTTGCCACTGTCGTGCGACATCTGATGTCGGATTAGGTTAGATTTCCAGTTGAAGGCCTTGGGACACTGGTCACACTTGTATTCCCGCTCCTCGGAGTGAGACAGAGTGTGGGCCTCCAGGCTGCAGGAAACACAGAAAATAAAGCAACAATAAGAATTTATCACTTCAGGATAAGATTTGTTTGTGTCGTATAGCTGTTAATCACCACCATTTCTCTGCATCATATCTATTAAAAAGTCAGATATGTGCAGCAAAAATCACCCAAAATAAATGATGTTATGCTCTTACCTCTGGATATCAGGGAAGACTTGGTCACATTCCTTACACTCATGTAGTCCATGGGACATGTGGAGGGGTCGCAGGTCTTGAGGTTCTTGGGCCTTCAGGTCATTGTCCCCTCCTAGATACATGAGAAAGGTTGTAAGCAATTTATACAGCAAGAAGACTGATTGATTTACCCTGAACTGGGAAAAATGTTGTAGTCCTGATATCATATTGGTTGCAGGACATATCTCAGGGCCTGGTTCAGATCCTGCTCTCGGGACCCTTATTGCATATCATACTTCTCTCCCCCTCCCCTGCTTTTCCGTCTGTCTCTGCACTGTACGCTGTCAAATAAAGGTCAAAATGTCCACGTCTTGAGGAATGTTTGCAGTCCTTAAGAGCTGCTTGTTCCATTACTTAGATCATATTTGCATTGCCGCAGGCCCTGGTCAGTTACTGATTCCACTCTTACAGAAATTACACTGCACCTCTTGTTACTGCACATAATGCACCTGGTATCAAGTCTGAATAGATTGTTTATTATGTTAACTGGTGCATAGCGGTGGTCATTCTGGCTCAGTGGCCTCAGGTAAAGACAATGATCCACTACTATTCTGGATTTTAACTTAAATTTAACTCGTTTTTTTTGGCTCTGCATTTTCATAAAATACACCCCATGCCAGTTTGCAGACTCATCTTTCCACAGTGCTTTACTCTATGATCTTATTTTCGGTGGCTCCGAACGGAAAACAAAGCCCTCACATCATTAGTGTCAAGTTCTCCCGTTTCAGATACACATCCTTCTCATCACTCTTCACTACCCCACAGGATACAATGGCATAAAAAAAGCACATCTATTTAAAAATTTTAAGTCAAACCTGGGTTCAGGAAGGAGGAGGGGGGCATCCCACATGGCTGCTTCTGGTGGTCCAGCAGCTGGTTGCGGGACTCAAAGTGCTGGTCACAATCCTCACAGCGGTACTGCCTCTCCTCTGCACAGTGGAGGGGAGGGAAATTATCATGCTGTGCATTTAAGTGGAGTGTATATGTTGATGTATCTTGACAGTGGAGAGAAGTGTGTGTTTGTGTGGTGCAGACCATGAATATCAGGAGCCATCGTGTCGCATGAATACTCCTCAGCCTTCATGAAAAGTAGCAGCTCCTGACCGGGAAAAATCTCTCTGGTGACTTTGTAGAAGATCTGAAAGACACACAATAATTTTAGGAGTTAAAATGTGATTTTAGATCAAAGTTTAATGAAAAAGATCACATAAAAGGAGGCTATGTTGAATAAATCACAGGGCAGTAGTTAGCACTGTCGCCTGATAGTAGGAAGGTCCTGGGTTTGAACCAGCTGGTCTTTCTGTGTAGAATTTGCATTTCCTCCCACAGCCCCACAAGACATGCCTGGTAAGTGCTAAGTGTCAATTCTAAATTGGTCATGAGTGTGAGCGTGCTTAGTTGTCTGTCTCCCTGCGATGGACTGGCAACCTGTACTCCACCCAGTATCAGCTGGGATAGGCTCCAGCCCCCTATACCCCTCCAGCCCCTCTGTAGGATAAAGTGGTTGTAGTTGTGGTTGTGTCACTTTTGGTGTCCTGTAAGGCCATAGCAGGTATTTTTGTTTTGACTTTATGTTTTCTCACTTTGTTCTTTAACTGCATTACAACGTGTGCCAGGCTACCAAGTTTTGCAACCAGCAGAGGTCACTTAGGGTAGCTCTGGGAACTGTACAAACATACGCACACACATGCAAATTTCCACAGCATAGCACATGATTTTCATACCGCCAGCACACACACAGGGAGGAGCCACATACATGAAAATACACACACTCATTAACTTGTAATTAATCATCATATAAGACATCCATCTTCCTGAATACAAAATGAAAACACAAACAATCATACTGCAGAATAAATATACCGTCACACAAATACTGCACACGGGGTAAAGCTCATAGTGGGCAGGAGGTGGTAAATGAATGTGTGGAGAGCGATCTCACTTTTTAACAGCAAGCAAAACAAGCAAGTTGTTAAAAAAAAAAGGCACGGTGGTAATTTAGCATTGCAATGATTAAAGAAACTTAACATTGACCTCAGTTAAAAAGCATGACCACTTCTAGGTCTGTCTAAATGCACTTGCTTTTATGGCATTTCTACATGCAATACAGATGATGAAAAGATTCCCCTGCTAAATATCATCATCATATAAAGAGAGACCCTGGGACTGTGGTGCTTCCCATGGACACACAATAGCCTTTCTCTATGAAACAATCGGACGTGGAGATATTTTTGGCATGCTTTGGAGATTTAACATGTTAACTTCCGTTACTGCGTCAACACGACAATGATGACAGAGCAATTTATTAGAAATGCAACTGGGGGTTGCTTCTGGGAAGGCCTGGGTCACAGGTACTCCGCTTATGAATGGAATTCTTCAACCTTTGCAGAGCTACTACAAAACTATAGCCACCATGGCTCCACAGACGGTTATGATGAATATGTTGGCCACAATGAGGATCATGAGGTATTGTGTCGACTATTCTCTAATTGTTTGTTTCATTGTTCTTACTTCTGGCAAATGATGTAATACTAAATATGACACTATTGAGTCACTGGGATAAAGTGAGCTTAAGTCTAATGAAGAGTGACTGGTGCACAGTATCTGATGTAGTTTTGTGGTAGCATAAAAGCATGATTTAAATTCAGGCATTAGAAAATGTAAGCCGCCAATAAAATAAGTGATGGCAATGGCACTGCAAGTCTGACTCCCATTACAGAGCTAAACCAGAGTCATTACACTTATCTAGACCAGGAGAGACATATTACATATTAACCACTAAACTTAATCCACCAGTTTCTTTGGAGCATTTGAGCAATATTTTCAATTGCCTTCATTTAAACAGGAAAGTCTGTTGAAAAAAAGTTGGCAAACATTTTTACTGGTTTGTCAAAGAGAAATACAGTCCTGGTCAGCAGCAGCACTGCTGTGTGCAACCCCATTGTTTTTAAAAAAGAATTAAGGGAACTGAACTGTGAGGGTCCAGACAGGGGCTGTAATCCCTGACATACTCTACTTTAACCTCTATGTATGCTATAAACACACACGCAGGAACATGGATTGCCCTCATAGAGCGGACATGCCCGCGCAGACAAACACAAACAGGCTCTCACAGGCCGTCACCTCTGGAAGGCCACGAAAATATTGTGATTTAGAAACAATCAGACAGCAGTTCAAACAGACATGAGAGTCTGGAGGGATTCCGCTCCGAGAGACTGATACTGAGGCTCTTTGGAAAGCTACCAAGGTGCGGACCAAGGACTCGGAACATAAAAATTAATGGACACTGTCAAACCCACTTTGTTCATAAAAACAAGAGGTAAAATGCACAATAATAGTAGCTATATAATTAAGAAAGAAACACAGCGAGGGGAAACGCAGTTCGGTCTTCCAAACATCCAACTTACTGAAGTGCAACAAACCTTTCTGGCTCTGAGTCTGCCTGACTCTATCTTTTAAGGATCAATCTGCACTCTTTCCACACATAAAGATGCATTTTGAGGTAGCATACAAGCAGGAGGGGAATTCCCCCAACTGCTCCACCTCTTCCCTGAGGGTCGCCACAGATAAACAGTGAAAACACACACACAAACAAACAGGGAGCAACTCATTCCTGAACAGGAGACATAGTGTTTGATTCTTGGGGTTATCCTTAGCGTGTCATGGACGCACTAACAAGTACCTAAACACAGCAGTCTGACAGCGGCTTACAATAATGCTGCAGATAACACAGCCGGGGTGTCTGAGTTCACACTGGGAAATCCTGCAGCCTCAGCATCAAAGCTACTTCTTACTCACAATGTCGAATAAATCATTCTAGAAAATATTCCATAAACATGAGATTTTCCTGGGTAACATTACGACATTTAGGATATGTGGATTAATTATTTTCTATCCAAGTATTATTATTTTCACCCGTGTATGTGAAGTTTATCAGGTCACCACTTATCTCTCTCCCTCTCATGCACTCTCTGTCAAAGGTTACAACCACAGGAGGATCAGAGGCTATAATCTGACAACTTTGTTACCTTGACACCATTAGTCATTAGCTGAGTAAACACAGTCACATTTTCCCCGGTCACACCCTGTTGGCCGACTCCTCGCTCACACAGAGCTCATTCAACAGGTATGCCATTCACTTGCGCTGTCCAGCCACAATGAACTCTCAGTCTCGATGCCGGTCTTGGTGCAAAAACTTAAAATCTACTTTCATATCTAAAAGTTATGAAACAGGAAGATCCCCAAGCCCACAATTTAATCTACCTCTTAAAGCAACAACAACAGATCTAAGAATACAGTTCAAAAACTCCCCACAAAGTATATTTTTGAGCAAAAAAGGTTGCAAAGTATCATTAAATTTGAGAAAAATGACCGCTGCATTGTTTACTTGTGCTTGCTCAGCAGTTGCGTAACAGCAACAGTAGATGTCCACATGTTTCGCGACCTCCCTGTAGCTTTCAGGGTCATGCAACATGTACAGTATGTTTGGCAGTCGCCATCGCTTGGCTTCTAAACAAAACCATTTCGTGACTTAGATAGCAATAAAGAGTATGAGCGCACTATGTGCAGCTGCTTCCAGCAAATTGGATGAACATGCAAGGAAGCCAGCATGGCTCTGTTCACGTTAGACTGAGCCAGCTGTGGGAGAGCGGCCTTGTAAGAAGAAGAAGAAGAAACTTTGTGGTGTCTTATGAGCAACATATCATCAATATAAGGTAGAAACTTTGCCTCTGTAAAGTGACTTTTTAGGTGTTTATTCTTCTAAAATTGTGAAAACTAGCACGCAATCCTGAGGAAAATGGAGGAGGAATAAAAATATGAAAATGCCCAATGTTGGAATTACAATGATTTCAAGTTTTACATGTGCAAGCTCCAATGTTTTGTCTGATTTGTTTTGACAATAAATTGCTGTTCGTTTTTCCAGCCGAATAAGCTTCAGGCTGTTATCTCAGTGAGTTACAATCACTTCATGATTTCAGCCTCCAGTGTCTCTACATGGTGAATGACCATCAGTGTTTCGCTAATATGCCCCAGAGCCACTTCATCGCACTCAATACTGAGTGAGAATCAATAGAGCGAATGAGATTAACGCTCATATCCCTCTGCACTGTCTTATGAAAGGCTCTTCAGGGCCTCGTTGGATGATGTTAACTATACTTTTAATCAATTTTCCTTTCAATTGAAGCCGTAGAGTGAGGAGCGCGGTGGAGGGTTTTTAAGCACTAATTGCCCTAATTATCTTAACGACTAAACATGCTGATCGCGGATGGATCCGTGCAAGGAGCACCCAGACTGTGTTGTTCAGTGCATTAGCAAACAAATGAGGATATCAGGAGGGCTTGAGCGCTGTGGCCTGGATGGTCAAAGGCTAAATTTGAACACAAACAGCAGGCTGCCAGCCATAGTTAATGATATAATAATTACAAATTAACTTGCTTGTCTTTGAATGCTTTTAAATAACTTTCTATATAAATGTTTAAACGAAATAAAAGCAACCATGAATACCATTTGGTTCTCTTCACAGAGCTGCTTTTATTGTGCAAAAGTCCTAATTTAAACCTGCGACTTGCAGCACGCTGAAGTAATTACTAATTTCAGTGTGACTCACAAAAACTGCGACACCTGCCATCTCCTTCCTCTCCACTCTTTCCTGTTGCTTTCCCCTCAGCAGTGTCAAATATATAAAGCAATAAAACAGAAAGGTCATAAAAAATGAAGGCTGTCCTTGTTACATTTTCTTAAAATACTGAATGCTAGTATTACATAAAAACAACCAGAATCCATGACTTAAGTCCTGCTAAATTTAAACAGCAGGACATGCAGTAACATCTGGGCCATTGAAGTCACTAAATATCTGTTTTCCTTCCACTTTGGAATGAAAGAATCTTTGTTGTTAAATGCCAGATATGTGACAAATTAAAAAAATAGAGCTAGAAAAAAACTGCCCCTCATCCTCTCTCATTTCCTCTGTCTTTAATATTTGTTTTTAAATGATAGATCTGTTTGTTCTCTGCAGATGCTTTCACAACAAAGACAGCCGATGTAGGAGAACAGATGAGAAAGGAAAAGGAGAAGTAGGATCCTAAACAGCTCCTCCACTAAGAAAAAAAACCAGACCTTTTCTCCCTCTCGTTGCTCACTCATTCATTCCTCCCTCACTCCCTCGTTCTCCTGTGATTGCTCATAAACTTTTATGATAAACAGAACTGGGTCAGAAATAAGAGGACGGAGGCCAGTTTAACTCTCACACACTGGCAGGGCTAAATTGGTGCTTGAAAAGAACCAGGACCGAATAACGACTGAAGCACCTGGAAATTGCTGTCACTGTATGGTATTGTCTTAAAATAAATCACAAAACAAATCATCTCTGTTCAAGGCCTGGCATGAAAAGATTTATTTAAATTTGTTTCTGGGGGGAAGATTTAGCAGGACGAGAAATATGTGGGCCCTGGGTAACTCGGTCAGGCAGTTCTGTGGAAATCTGGTGATGGTACGCGTTCTGTGGCGAATGTGTAATATGTGGTTTGAGGCTGGGTTTAGACTCAGCACTTCTCCGTGGCAGTAAAAAACCTGTTGGAATCAGGTACTGTGCGCTTTAACGTTTCCAGCACCGAATGAGGAGCATGGGGAGTCATCTGAACCGCAATGAACAATTTGCAGCCCTGCAGAGTGTGTGCGTACACACAAACTAAAGTTCATGCATGCATACGTGTAGAAACACAACGGGCACTTACAGGTGTGTGCACACACTTCAGAGACACAATGAAACACTTGACACGCTCACAACAAGTCAATGCACATAAACGTCTGTGCACACAGACACAAAAAGCCCTCATGAGCACAGACACACATACACACACCAAACACACACACACACAGACAGACAGACAGTATCACAATCTGAGAGCAGCTTTACAAGACCACCCCATTTAGTCTATTCATTTTAAACATACAGACAGGCATTGTGAGACGCTACAGTGTGTTTTCAAAAACACCAATGTTGGCCGGAAGGCTTAAAGACAGCACATTGTGCCGTGTTGTGACAGTGTGTAATACTTAACAATCACCTCATCATAGCCATGTCCGTGACCTGTCGGAGCCTTACACAGGCAGCCAAGCAGAACCACAGTGTTGACAGCGAGTCACACCTCGTGTAGAGGGCAGCTCAGGAAAGCTCTCCCTGCTTGTTTGTCTCTCTGTGTCTTTTATAAGAGAGTGGGTAAGTACTTCTGGAAGGCTTCTCTTCTTTCTTCCCCCATTCTTTTTATGTAAAGTGCCTCAACTATCCACTTTTGCTTTCCTGTTTACTGAAACCGCAAGAGGAATGTAAGAGAACATACATGTGTGAAGGAAGAGCAGGAGATTTGTTTCTGGGAAGCTGCTTACTAAAACATTTCTAAAATATTCTGGAGCATAAGCAAACTAAATGCAACTTTTTTTAATTACAGTTTTCATGCCCACCACTGTACTCGGAGTATGACACTGAAATGTAATTTTTTGTTGAACTTTCAACGGGTGACATTCAACCAGTAATCCAAAAGGACCACCAGTGAAATGTGATGACAAACATGCGAGCTCAATGATGTTTTTTATTCGGGTCAAGTGATGGTATGCTCCACACACGCGTCAAATAAAGTTGAGCCTCTTGTCTTCCTGCCCCACTGTGTGTTTCTGTGTAGGAGGAGCCCCTGGCTGTAGGATTACTGAGGTGAACGGGCCCCCATGTGTACAGCACGCACCTCTGTACAGCCAGGTGAGCAGCAAAAGGACTGTGGCATTCCTGGCATATCTAAGAGTTTATATCGCAAGCGTGACTGGGAAGTGTGTGGAACTATCATCCCGGCCGGCCGCCTCTGATCCTGCCGTGTGGTCTTTGCATGGCAGTAGCCAGCGCACAATTACAGAAGGAAAACACACGCAGATAGCGAGGAGTCTCTGCGGTGCAGCGTGGGAGAAGATCTGTGTGTGCGCAAAGCGAAGGCAGGGTGGGCCAGCCGCTCATGGGACTATCTGACTTAGATCACAATAACACCTTTTAACACAACAGCATGCAGACAGGACAGGCTTCGGAAAATACAGGGAAGCCTTCTGGCATTGGAGTTGTGTTTAGGGCTGAGTATAGTTTAAAAGCTTGATTCATCGTGCCAGACAGCAAGATCACCGTTTGGGAGTTCAAAATCAAGTCATCCACATGTTTTTTTTCTGTTCTTGTTTCTTTCTTCTCCTCAGATCACATTAATCTTGTACTTTGTTGAGGTTGCTTTGCCAGGTGGGCCGCGAGTGTCGTGTCACCACGTACCTGATCATCTATCTGGCACGCTGTCAGGTTATGCTGCTTGGCCGCAGGGGCAAACTGAATGTGCTTCAGCCAGCTCCCGATATCTGGTTTGCTGGCATCCACGCAGAATTTTACATGGCCTGACCCATCCAAGATCTGCAAAGAGTCAGAGAGAGAGAGAGAGACAGAGAAAAAAGAGAGAGATCAGACTTTGATCAGTATCAGTCCAGGTTACTGTGTCCAAACACTGACTAACCACATACCTCCCACAGAGAAATAAGACTCAAATGTTAGCTGCATGTCTGTGGT
>OMNN01002249.1:0-10117 GCA_900302755.1 Chromis chromis | reverse complement strand
GACCAGCAAAGCCCCTCCGAGAGGTCGGGAGTGACACGGTGCCCTTCTTGCCAACCCACATCCTGCCCTTCTTGCCAGCTCATATCCACAAGCAGAAAGCTCTCGCTGCCACAGCTCGCAACGCAGAGCCAAGTAAGCACTCCATTTGAATGTGACTATAATCCTAATTACATATGGACGACCATTTGGTACGAGCTCACTTCCTTGCTATATATAAACGTATATCTCCCGACGAAATGGACTTTGCTCTCCAAAATGTCCGCTGACTTGCTTGAAAAGCTCAAGGACAGGCGAGGGAGATAACCTTTCTGTGGAGCAGCAGTGCTACAATATGCCTTTCAAAGCTTTTGTCCCATCAGCCTGTCTCACCTTTGAGTAATTCACTGGACAACTTTTGATTCTTTGCTCTGCCTTCATGGTGCTGAGGTTGTACAATGGGATGAATTTGAATAACAAAAAGAATCGTTTAAGGAATGAACCACACTTTCATTCTCCCTGGATAATAACCAAACAGCCTGATATGGGTACTATCAGTCATTTATTATCTTTTTTATTTTTTCTACTATAAATATTCTTACTACACACATTTGCACGTAAAATGATGTTTCTACCATCTAAACACTTAAAAGGGAGATTATTTATGACTGAAAACTATTAAAACAGAGAAGCCCCTTTGGGACAAATTAGCCAAATTTGTTTCATCATTAAATTTCTCTTTGCAAAGTTTAAAACAGAACCGAGTTTGCAGTTTCTCTTTGCTTTGATTCCATTTCCGATTCCAGGAAAATAATCTTCAGAATATTTGAATTACTGGGCAAAGGCAGGAAAACAAATGTAGGACTTCCAAGATTCAAAGCCAGTGAAAAGAAGTAACATTTGGTACAAAAACTCACAAGTGTTAGGGAGGCTTAAATGAGTCTTCACACTCCTCCTCTCTGAAGTGTATTCAGAGAATTGAATTACACCCCTCTGGAGAGAGACAGAAGAGAGAGAATAGAGTGAAGAAAAAAAACAGACAGAGAAAAACAGAGACAGAGAGAAAATGTAGTTTGCTTTGCCTTGTGTGGCTAGCAATGTGGAAATACAGTTTTCTGGCACTGCAAAGAGCAAACATCAGGAGTATCAACTCAGATGGAGCCGAGGCTGGCAGTGTTACTGTACCGTATGTTGCCATGGCAACAACTAAACCAACTGATGATGTGAGGTAGCCTGATTGTCACAAACACGGTCACCGGGACCTGGCTGTCAAGCTGCTTGGGGAAAAGCACTCAGAGCACTTACAGGCCTGTTCCTTTTTCCTTGGTTTACTGTACCCTTATCCGTCCAACTGCCAAACTCGGCTTCATGAAGGACAGGCACAGCACTCCGTACTTTCAGGCCCCGTTTGAAGCAACCTGTGTAAATCTGTGTGGGCTGTTTGAAGCGGCTCTGATTTGTAGCATCAGGCCTTCCAAGCCTTTGATGTCAGAGAAAGCACAAACCTAGCCATACCATTAAAAATAGTTTTCCAGACTTTTATGTGCTGATTAGGTATTCTGTGTGAAATGCCTTTCTGTTTTCTTGTTGGTAGCTACGGAGCCGCAGACCATGAAGGTGTTTAATAAAAAAGGAGTGTGGCGACTGATGATCTCTGTCTCTGCAGCCCCGAGGGAGCTGGTCGATGGGCAGCAGCCACCTGCTACTGGGAGCACTGCACTTTACTGGTGCCATGAAAAGACAGTGGCAGCTCTCCACAGGCCAATCAAACTATACCAACAGCTGGCTGGCTGCCCTCCTCAGCCTCGCTCTCTCTCCATCTCCGCTTCCTTGTCTCTCAATCTGTCCCTTTCTCAGTGCATCTTTCGCTCAAACACACCAGATCCTCCCCCTGCACATATTCCGTTCCTTTCTCGTCATCCGGCGGCACCTCAGAGAGCGTCTCCGTCCCCTTACTCCCTCTCCGGCGACAAATATTTACTGTGCTGCCCTGATTTATTCTGGGTTAATTAGTGAAAGTTAAATAGCTATCATAGGCATGATTCTAAAAAACACATGCACACACGCACATGCACGCTGACAACTGGCTGTCTCACACAAACTCCACGCCAGCTCCTGACCTGCCCTCTAGCCCCAAAGGCATAATGTGGTTTATTATAGACATGTGAAGACTTAATTAGATGTGTATAATGCATGCTGTCCAGGGACTGCTTGCTGTACTGCTGTATAAAACCAGGCCGTGTAAAAAACTGGCTGTGTTAACAGCCTGCATTAGTAAATCTCTTTGTGTTATGTTAGCGATGAGAGGCAGCTTGGTGGTAAAGCACTGCTTGCTCCTCATTATGACAGATATATGTTGCTTTGCTAGCCAGGAGAGGAAGAGTAGGGGGAGCGGAAGATTTCGCAGACGCGCATCTTCCCGAGCTTTTTTGAATAATTGGCTCGCTGTATGGTAAGAAAAACGAAACAGTGTGAGAAGTTATAAGTAATGAGCATCATCATTAAACAAATACAACCTGACACACCTTTTGGCTCTGCATTTGACAACTCCCGTAGTGACAGCTGGCGCATCTGAATATGTGTGGAAACTCTTTTCCTTCAAACTGAGCTCGCAAAGAACTTCTAAGTCTCCAGAGAGTTTCTACATCTCTGGCAAATCATTCAGCCAGGCTCAGTGCCCTGCCCTGGAGAAAGCCATAAAGATTAGCAGTTAGATTACAATCTTTACTACAAACAGCCTTTCCAAGAGTAGGAGGGGGGGAAAGAGCAGGCCAAAGCCGTGCCGATGAGGGAGATTATTCCGGGCCGAAACAAGAGGGACAAAAACAAATCCACTCAAAGGGAGCGGCTGGTCGCACAAAAGGAAGAGGTGGGAGACGATGTAAAAAATGGAGGGATGCTGTTGACTGTAGGAAATATTTATGACTTGCAGTGGGCATAAAAACTCCAGTCACAGCTTTTGTGAAGCAAACAAACAAAAAAGAGGAGGAATCAATAAATCCATACAGGTTCACAGCAACACAAGATTCTCTGACATTTGTCACATGCATTATTGGCCTGTTGGACACGACCGTGACCCCGAGTGGCCCTGCCGACTCCGTGTTCATCTCTGTCATCAGAAATGTGCAGAGCCCACACAAAGAACAGCGTATGGTGGAAGGATATGTTTCTATTAGGTGTTCTTTCTAGCTTTTATGTTTCACAGAATGTCAACAAATGCCATGAAAATACCAAAACAAGCAGCGTGTTAGTCCATCTTGCAGCACATTCAGAGTACTCTATACTATCCGCTGTGTTAGCCCCGGGCTCATTTGTTCCTACTGAAGAGGAAAATCTGGAAAAACAGGCTGCAAAAGTTCTGCTGGGGATGAACACACAAACGTGTAGAAATATATAAAACACAATGTCAGTCTGTGAATCAACTCAGAACAAAACTTCTTTTTATTAAATGCAATTGTACAGCACAGTTACATGTTCAGGGACACAATTTAGGCATTAATGCATTAGCGGACAGTCCATGGATTTCCTCACAATGCCGACATAACAATCCCATTCTCAGAAAACAAGGATAGATAGTGACATTTGTCCATGAATACAGAGAAAGCAGATACATTTACATTCTAAAATGAGTGACATTTAAAGGATACGCTTAAATGAGGCGAGAAGAAATCCATGTGAACTGTTCCGCTTTCTTTCTCAATTGAAAAATATGAAATATTAGGGGACCATTTAGTCCAAAACACATTTGTTTTTAATTGGAACCTTGCGGTTATTTTCCCCACGTAGTAAGCATCCTTAACCTTCTCCCCCATGGAAACACAATGGAGGGAGAAGGTTAAGCATCCTTAACCTTCTCCCTCCATTGTGTTTCCATGGGGGGCTGCAGCCTCAGTCAGGAGACTTGATTTTCTTCTCAGCTATTAGAAGAGGGACTCTCAGTAGTAATGTCTCATTGCCCTCTTCTACATCTTCTGGTGAGATTCTTAATAGACAATGACATGGTTCTAAGGACATTTTTAAAATTTCATTTCCCATGTTTTGCCAGCATTTTTTTTTTTGATGTGACAAGAGGAAAAATCTCATCGTAACCTTCATTTCAAATTCCTTCCAAATGGGACTATTTGTTATTTTATGTCCCTCTCTGCAGGATCATTTCCAGCTTTTATCTGAAATTATGGAGTTCATCTCCAACTCTCATTTTCCCTTGATATCCACACTGTTATCCATTAGCTCTTCTTCTAATATCTCATATATGTGTGATACAATTTTATTTTTTAATAGTCACTTTAACTGTTAGCACAAATAAGTGTTCTTTAGTGGATGGTGAAGTGCACAGTTCACGCTGCTTTAGAACATTTTCTTCAGCTCTGTTAGGAAGCACTAACTCCTTCTCTGACTACATGCAAGCCCCTTTGTCTAGAAAGATGGACATACACAACATTTAGATTTTTTTGTTCACTTTACATATGTTTTTCTATGTCTTAAAGTCAGATTTATTTGTTTGGTTAAAGTAAACATTCTGTTTAAATGACATTAAGTCCTGATCACATGTCAAAGTTTGTCTTTTATGTAAGCCATGTTGTAATGGAGCTTAAATGCAAATGTGGTAGACGAGTAGGTGGGGTCTCAGATCTAATTGGATATATGTGTTATGAAATTAAAGTAAAAAGGTTATTAAGGTAAATAAAGAAACATGCACAAATGTTTTGGTCATTTTAGATGTTCAGTATTAATGGCTGATTGGGGAACTATAAATTGAGGCTTTGCTGTTGCAAGAATCTTCAGAAAATCATGTATAGTGCTTTTTGTCAACTCCTCTCTAGAGCTCTGACCTGAAGACATTCGAAGACAAGCGCCCCTGTCCTATATATAAGTATACAGGGAGAGAAGTGAGTGAATGGTCTGCTCTGAAGGCAGCACAATGCAGCACTTTAATATCTGATATTGGTTAAGTGTTGGAAGCAATTTAGTTTTTCACTGCTTTTTGGGGTTTTTTCCTTTTGGAGACTGCAAACAAATGGCTTCCTATTTTTTCCAGCACTTTTTTTTTTTTGTCAGCGTAATGTTTATTCCCCCATATACCTTTCCATGCTACCTACACCTCCCCTTGCAACAACTCAATAACCCGAAACCAGAAATCATGCTGTTCAGTCCCCTAAACTCTATCAATCTTATTGAGACCAGCCTCGGTCCCTTGCCGGGTATATGAAGCCTATTGCCAGAAATTTAGGAGAACTGCTTGGTTTAGATCTGAGCCACAGATCAAAAAGTTGTCCAGTCCTGCTTCCTTCAATCACAACCCGTCTCCAGAATTAAACGACACACACCAACCTGGAAAAAGTCGTTCATTTTCTCCAGACGTATCCACTGCAACACCTTCCTTTCTGGCATGAACCAAAAGTCACTCTCACACCTCCAACTGGTTCAGCAGCTCGGCTTCTTACTGGTTGCAGCAGGCGACATCACATCTCCTCAGTTCTGGCTCTTCTCCAGCAGCTCCCTGTTCATTTTAGAATTGATTTCAAGATTTTACTGATCACTTGTAAAGCATGTCAGAGTCTGGGCCAAAGCTACATAGCAGAAATGCTGACTCCATGCGAGCCAGCTTGCAGCCTTAGATCCTCACGTGGTGCCTTTCTGGCTGTTCCAAAGTCAGGGCTTAAATTTAAAGGTTACTGTGCTTTTGCCATCAGGGCCCCTCAGCTTTGGATCAACCTGCCTGAGGAGATAAGGCAAAATCTGACATCTTCCAGACCTTGTCCACACTAACATGGATATTTTTCTAGACAGATATTTTCCTCCTCGGTTTAAAAAAAACATAAGAACATGACTTCAAACCCTGTAAAGTCAGGCAATGGTGCTGTTGTTTCAGGTCCTCATTACACAAAGCAACAATGGGCTTGCATGAATCATTCATCATTGCTTCCCAAGATCTCAGTGTTACATGTTCACATGGATACACAGGAACCTGAGTTTTAAAATAGTCTGCATATAAATAGCTGGTTGAAAAATCTCCAGTGATCTGAGCGACCATTTGCGTGTGGATGAGAAACCAAAACATCAAGCAACATATCTATTTGGCAAAAAATTCCTCTTAAAAACCATAGATTGGTAAAATAAATATATTAACTCACACATTTGCAATACAGGCACTTTATACTGCAGTACATTTTTATATTCTTTATAGCACTCCAATTATACCAACATGTTCCTCTTGAACTTGAAGTAGGCAGCACATGATCAGTCCAGTTTGAAGAAAACTCAAATGACATGTCAAAAGCGCCTTTTTATGGTAGCGTCCAAAGGGTCTGAAGAAGAAAACCGAGTTAACAAATAAAGTTGCTAAACACCGTTGTGATACCCCTAATCTCGGATTGGGGTTTTAGGTTTTGTTGAGCCAGCTAACACAAAAAAATCCTGGCTATGTTGAACTTGCTTTGTAGTACATCCCTCAGGTCTCTTCCTCCAAATAACTGACCCATCATGATTAAACCTTTTTCTTCCCTTTTTTTAAACTCTGCTTCTAATTTGGATGTAAGAAAGTTGATGGCATTTTCAATCATCTTTGCTCTAGATGTTGACTTTTACAGTCTTAGCTTCTGTCTCACATGTGAAAATATTTCTAAAGTTGTTTTTACCCATTGGTTGCAAATTTTATTTACCCTCCAGGTACCTTGATTCATGACTGTCTGAGGTCACATTTGAGCAATCTTTCTGCTCCATCCCAACAAATACGATGTTTTGATCTCCAGACTTCCATGCAACCACTGAACTGAGATAAGCTGCTCAGTAATATTTTTTTTCAGGTTAGATAAATCCAGACCATCCGTGCACTTTTCAACACAGCGATCTTTAAAATACAGTGCTTAACAAATTTATTAGACCACCACCCAATGTAAGGTTTATGCCACAGCTGCCCTAAATTAATTTCTGACTTCTCAAATTTGGGTATAAAAAGGTGAATTCAGTTTGAAATTCTTCATTCCTGTTCCAAATGGTAAAACGCCGAGAGCTCACTGAAACTGAAAGAGTCCGCATTAAAGCACTTCATGATGATGGATGGTCTCTGAGACTCATTTTTATGACAGGTGGCCTAATACATTTGTTAAGCACTGTATATAGCGTTTTATATTGAGTTTTTTGTATATAGAGTTTTTTTTGTTTTGTTTTGCCACAAAAACTTGGAAGGCCATTTGTTAATTGTTTTAAATGTAGAAATGGGGCCCTCTAAGGGTAGTGACTGGAAGATAAAGATCAGCCTTGGCTACATGTTCATTCGTATTGTTTCCACTCGTCCAATTAGGGGTCAGGAGAGAACTTTCTGGTTTATGAAGTTTGATTTTATTTCATAGCGGCAATGTGTCACAAACTATGACAGTGACTATGACTAAGTATCTGAAACCTTGGTTAGACCAGTGGAATTTGAATCCTCCTGCAAGTTGTGCAGGTCAGTGATCCACCAGCCTCATCGCCTCAGATTTAAATGTTTAGTTTATCTTTTAAAATTCCTTGTGTCAATATGTGGTCTGAATAGAGGGAAACCTTGTGTTGTGTTTGTCCTTCATTTTTTAAACATTTACGCTTTCTCTTTGTCTCATTAATGCTGATAGTAATTCTATATCTATAGCAAAGAGCAATCTCCAGCATTCATTCACTTAAACAAGTGACTTTGGATTTGTAAAAAGTGTTTTCCAATTGACAAACGTCCTTGCAAATTCATGGAATTAATTTCTTTCTGTGATTATCAATGTGGGATATTTTTCTTAGCATATGTTGCAATATTTAACATTTTCCTTATATTATTAGTTCCTCCTTTGCTGCGGATGAAGCCTGTCTTATGTGGGTTTTTCAGTTTTACCAGAATGTTTTGCATCCTTTTTTTGCCAGAATATCAGTCAGTAGGAAATAATGGTGGGTATTTACCTTCTCTACAAGGATGGCCCTAACCTGGCTCGTGGTATGAATGAATTAACTAAGATTGATGGACTCTCTGTTCATCACCAATAACAGCTTCTTCTCCAAAGACATCAACAACACTAACTCCTACTTTCGAGCTGTTTTAACACTCTGTTAGTGTCTGTCCACACCTCTCATACTGCCTTCGACCCTCTGTTTGACCCAGAGGTAACAGCGACCAACATAACCTCTAGATTTTAATTATACTCCCTACAAAGACAGGGGACATCATTTTAAACCTCAGGTAATACAGGCATTAAATCTCTTATGAAGTATTCATAAAACTCTCCAGGGAGTTTGTCCATCTCTGGAGATTTGTGATTTTTTTCTAGTTTTGTTAATGGCTTGCTGTTTTTCCAGCCTCTGTATCATCTCATATCGTTTGCAATATTTCAGCTTCTGACAGTGAGGGTAAATGCAGACAGACAAGAAAGGCCTCCGATTTGTCACTTATTGTTTTTGATTTAGGCTTCACATACAGAATATTTATAGAATGATCCAAACGCATCAGCTATATTCTTTTGTTTGGATGAGACGTTATTTTTTAAAGTATGGGATGTACAATCTTAGAACCCACATGATTAGCCCGGGCTTTACGGAGTTGAAAAGCTAACAAGCGACTTCCTCTGTTTCCCTTCTCAAAGTGTCTCTGTTTGGAAAATCTTAAGGCTCCTTCTACTTTATATGAGAGGAGCTTATCAAAGGCCTTCCTAGTTTCTTTTAGTTCTAACAGGGTCTTATGTGCGCCTTTAGCTTTATGTTCTATTCCTGATAATATTATACGAAATAATTATGAAATAGAATTTTTTTCCTTTTCTAGTCTCATCTGCTCTTCAGATTGTATTTTATTCAGTTTTCATGTAATCTAGATCATTTCCCCTTATGACTGCTTACTACTTTGAATAGATTTTAAATGACATACTAACAGGAAAAAGCAATACTACACTTTGACTCTAGTGGCAACACTTGTTAGAGGGAGAAAAAATCATTGTTAGTTTTAGTCTGTGCATGTGATTTTTGTTTGTGGTAACAAAAATATAGCATATACACCGATCAGGCATAACATTATGACCACCTGCCTAATATTGTGTTGGTCCCCCTTATGTGGTCAAAAAATGCACTGAACTATTGGGCATGGACAAGAGGACCTCTCAGGGTGTCCTATGGGGTCTGGCACCAGGACGTTGGCAGTGGATCCTTTGGGTACTCTGGCTTGTGCAGTGGGGCCTCTGTCAATCAAACTTGTTCCACTGCATCCTGTTGATGCTTGATCAGAATGGGGTCTAGGAAGTTTGGAGGTCAAATCAACATCTTGGGCAATTGTCATGTTCCTCAAGATGTTCTTGATTGTTTGATGTTTTTGCCATGTGGTGCGGTGCATTTTTCTGTAGGGGTAGGCCAGTGACATTTGGGATTGCCATTTGCATGAGGGAGTGTGCTTGAATGCTAGGACCAAAGGTTTCCCAACAGAATATTAGCCGGAGCATCACACTGCCTCCTCTGGCTTGCCTTCTTCCGTTTTCTGTGGACCGGACCAGCCCTGGGTTGGAGCATTTTGGAGATGCTCCAACCCAGCTTTTTAGCATCACAATTTGCTCCTTGTCAAAATTGCTTTCCTGCAACACAACAGCTTCAAGAACTGATGGTACATATCCACAGGAGCATTTTTACACGCAACATTTGATCGGTGTGTCAGGAGGGCCACTAGGTGGTGTCTAGACAGATCACCTGAAACCAGTCTTGTACTGATTGTCGCATCGAACAAACATGGCAGCTCGCTCATAAACTTTTATTATGAAAACAGTTCAGCGGAATGTGTTTCTGAGGAGAAATAAGCTATGCAGATAAATGTGTCCTTATTTTAGTTTAGCAATGTTTAGTTAGAGGTTTTATGAAAGTTTTGTAAGATGTTGGACATCCGCATGATGTTTCTCATTTGCATAAAGTTGAGGTCTCAGCTACTTTATACTTTTAATGAGGAGCAGGAAACATGACGCCCCATCGTTCAAAACACAACGTGATGCTACCAGGGTGCACTGTGCGCATTAAAGTGATGGATCCTGTGGACATGTACCATAACTGTTGGCATGTAGCCAAATATGTCCCATACCTCAGACAATGTTTCCTCTAGGTATTTCACCATTTAAAGCAGTCTTGAATTACCCAGTTCCAATACCACTTAAGA
>OMNN01002242.1:0-13394 GCA_900302755.1 Chromis chromis | reverse complement strand
CTATCCTGATTCCACACACCTGATTCAAATGATCAGGATCGTTATCAGGCTTCTGCTGACCTTGATGATGAGCTGATCATTTGAATCAGGTGTGTTGGAAGAGGGAAACATCTAAAACATGCAGGATAGTGGCCCTCGAGGACCAGGATTGGGCACCCCTGGTCTAAAGGCACCTTGCTCACTATTTTGTAGGAGAGCTTACCTATAGTCCCATCTGCTACTGCTTCACTTTCATTCTGCTTTACTTATACCAGGTATTTGTATCATGAAGTTTTCTTGCTCATGTGCATCTTACCAGTAAAATGTCATGGATTTAGGTAAAGACTGGACAAGGCAAGCAGTTCAGCAAACCATATTTATAACCACGTTGTTGCTAATGATAGTTATTGTTTTGTAGGAGTTGAACATGTGGGAATTGTGAGCTGCACTGCATGTGGCCGACAAGTTAACCACTTCCGGAAAGATTCCTTATATCGACATCCAGTTCTGAAAGTACTTATCTGCAAGGTGAGTCTGCTTATTGTTATGTCCCAAACAAATCAAAATGTATATAATTTAGAATTTACAGCTGGATAGCTCAGTGACTAACACCCCAGACCTTGGCATGGGAGATCGGTGGTTCAAATCCTGGTCAGGGTGCAGGTATCCAGTGAGGACCCTTAGGCAAGGTCCTTAATGCTGCCCTGCCTACCTACCTATGTACGTCGATTTAGATAAAAAGCGTCTGCTAAATGAAATTGTAACCTTGTAGCTTTACCATAATTGTTAATCACGGTTAAAGTGATCATCAGTGGTATCAAACTTTGTGACTCTTAAAGGAGACTCTTCATTTTTTGTGGACTCATATTTTAGAATGGTAGTGACAACACAAGGTTCTGTCTTAGTACTTTTTGCTTTGAGTCTTACATCAGAAAAAACACAGGCATGAACCATGGGTTAAACTAAAGAGTGGCTAGCTTCTCTTTAAAGAATGTGAAACATTCGCCTGTAAAACGTAAAAAAAGCAAACCTACTCGGATTTACTTTAATGTTTTTCGTTGTACTGATTCCTCAGCCCTCCACAGTTTAAATGTGCAGTTTAAGTACCTCATTGAACATAACAGCAACACATTAGGGGCAGTGGTAGCCCAGTGCATTGTGAAGCGAACTTGTAACCAGTGGGTTGCCAGTTCGAGTCCCCGGACTGGCAAGAGGTTGAGGTGGGAAAGTGAGAGCGACCACTTGTCCCAGTCACCACCACTGTGGGCCCTTGAGCAAGGCCCTTAACCCCTGACTGCTCCCCGGGTGCTGCACTGTGGCAGCCCACTGGTCCTAGTATGAATAGTTAAGGTTAACTTTGAATAGGATGGGTCAAATGCAGAGAAGGAATTTCCCCAAGGGGATCAATAAAGGTTAGATTATTATTATATGATGCAAACAAATATAAAAATGCTGAGGAACCTGACTGCAAACTTCAGTTAATGTGCACTTAGACCACTCAGCCAATATCATTTCATCTTCTCACGGATGCTACATAGACAAATGTCACTGACATCAAAGAGATGAACATAACATAACAAGTTTTGCTAAACACTTTGCTCTATTTGAAGTAAGTAATTTTAAAGACCCATCAGAAGCATGTAATCTTGTAGTTGAACAGCTATTAATTATGATATTTCTAAGGGGTTCGGAGCACATAGTATTGTTCATGTTTCTAATATACAGTTTGTCCTAGCTCTTTCTAATTCAATGTTTTGTTTTGTCAGTCTTGCTACAATTACTACTCAAGTGATGACATCAGCAAGGATGGAGATGGAATGGATGAGCAGTGCAGGTAGGATTTCTTGTAGGGCTTGACCTATTATTGGACTGACCGATTATCATATCTTATATTCAGATTCCCCAAAAAATAGTTTTAAAATGTGCTACTTTGGCCACCTCTCTATTACCCCTTTTGCACCGAGCTGGTTCCAGTGCTAGTTTGGAGCCAATGGTGTGGCTCCAACTTGGCTCCTTGCCAGTGGAAAAGCAAACAGGTTCTTAGGAGGAACGAGATTTGAACCAACTAAACACCGAACTAGCACCTGGTTCTTCTTGGTGGAAAAGGGATATATCTGTAGTCACCACTGTGTAGTCTCAACTAAAGCATAAATAATGACAATTTCTCCTTTAATTAAGCATATATAAAACATAAGTAAAAGCTTTTCAACACAGTTTTATTTGTTTCCTTTTTGTGTGTGTCTGTTTGGTTTCATGTTGTTTGGCTTTTTAACACCTTAAATAAAAATAATTAACAGTCCAGAGAAGAATATATTGTTTAACCTCGATTTACAGTATTTATTATTTTAACTGAAGTATAAACATTTTCCTTACCGTAATGTGTACTATGCTTTGGGCTCCTGTATTTACTTCACCTCCTATTTTTTCCTAATGCAGGTGGTGTGCTGAAGGAGGCAACTTGATCTGCTGCGACTTCTGCAGTAATGCTTTTTGCAAGAAGTGTATTCTGAGAAATTTAGGAAGAAAGGAACTATCAGGCATCTTGGAGAGCAAATGGTACTGCTATGTGTGCAGCCCAGAACCCCTTTTTGACCTGGTGGTGGCTTGCGACAGCGTCCTTGAGAACATGGAGCGTCTGTGGTGTCAGCATCGCAAGAGGAATCGAGCAGAGCCAGGGAAATCTGAACTTTACCACATGTTGCCACAAAACAATCCTTTGCATAAGTGGGATCACACTGGTATGGATGGTAGTGTGATGTTCCACTATAACACCCTGCAGATTTCCAAGGACATTACCAAAAAGGCCAAACATTTAGTGGACTCAACAAACGCCTTAAACCAAACATTTGTCAATTTCATTCATACTGTGACAACAAACAAGCAAACACCCGGTGTTCGTAATCTGTATCTGAACTCTTTTTTGACAGTAGTCAAAGGCTTGAGAAAATCACTTGCAGCACTTGAGGATAATCTCAAGGAAGAATTCAGTGACTTGGATGTATTGAGCATTTGCGAAAAGTTCCTTTGCGATGATTTTGATACAGTTGTAACGGAAGCAGACACAGAGCTGGATATCTCTGATGAAAGACGCTTGAGTAACTTGCAGAAATTGGCAGCTGAACATTTGGAAGATAATGATTCTGACTCGAAGGGCTTCACAGATGGGAGAGGTCCAGATGACTGCACTGAAAAGGACATGGATTCACATGAAGCCAGACTCGGAGCAAATACGATTGGCTTAAAGGCTTCTGACAGTGGGGTTGATATGTCTAAAAAACTAGTAGTACAACTTACACCTGTAGCTATGGAGCAGGAGCAATCCAGTGGTGCCCCAAAGACAGAGGAAGACCTCGACAAGAAGGATAAGAAGTCAAAGGGAAAATATGAATCAGAAGATGAAGATAGTGTATGTGCTAAAGCTGACAGCAAGGTGAGCAATGACAACTCGAGTGCATCTTTATATCCAGAAGAGGAACATGGAAATAGACGGTCTCCTCGTGTGAAGACAACTCCTTTGCGCCGACCAAGTGATGTCAAGACCAAAACATCTCTTTCAGCAGCAGACAGTGACAGTGACTCTGATGTTGAGGAGACCCCCAACACAGCACCTGTAAAAAACACTGAAGAACAAAGTCTGAGCAGAGCAAGAGACGATTCTGACTCAGACGAAGTCCCTGCTGCTCTGCTCGAGCGAGCAGCTATGACACAAAGTTCGGATGAACCCCAGAGCGATGAGGATGGTGGTAAAGCTTCGCCAAACAAGGTGGCCAAGAAATGCCTTTTCTGGCTTACTAAGAACACCCCGATGTCACCAGAGAAGATGCGCCGAAAACGCAAGATGCTGGACCGCTCCCCAGAGTCCGACTCGAGCAACCGAAGAGTCAAAGCTCGACAGGAAAGTGGGACAGATTCCTCTAGTGATGACCAAGAGTCGCAGGACAAAATGCAGCAATTGTATACGCTGAGGCCGATAGGGACGCCGCACCTCGTCAAAAGAGAAGAGGAAGGTGTGGCTAGAAAGCAGAGGAGGATACAAGCAGGGAAGTCTAAGGCTAAATCTCGTCAGGAAGAAATGGAATCATCGTCGACATCAAGTGATGATGAAGATGATGACGACTCTGGGAGTGATGGAAGTGATCAAAAGATGAAGCCAATTACAGAAGACGTGGCCTTACTAGGAGCAGCAGCATTCCACCAATCATCGGGTGAGACTTTCATTTATCATTATGTATATTTAGATCTACAGTATATGTTGTCAGTGGGTATTAGAAGTAAATTAAAATGATTCCATGCTATTAATAATAGTAGCCATGGGGCTAGTTGCATATTGTCTCATCAAGATGAAAATCTACTTATAAGCAGATAATTCATTGCATTAAAAACCGTAATATAACCTGCGCAGAGTTCCCCATACATCTCCAGGTCCGGGCGATTACTGAGCTAAGGTCTTGGCAGGTGATTATTATGCATATAAAAAATATAATTGAAAGATACACAGTTGTGTGGATGTCCAGTGGTCCAGGTCAATGGTTTTCACATTAAAGGCCAATTAATGGTTTCTGCATCCCAAAGTGTAGAGCAATGCAGACTTTGAGATTGAACACACACAAGGTTCTATTATTTCATTTCTTTATTTATTTAAATAATGATTTTAAAAAGGTGTGGATAACCGAGAATCTCCTCATAACAAGCATTTGTTTTAAACACCTGGCACATGTGCAGTCAGCTAACTTGCAGTGTTTGCAGTCTGCAGTCATACATTTTGGGCTTTGTGCAGTCGTCTGAAGAGGAGTCTGTGTGGACCCTTGCGGACAGGAGCAGATAATAAAATTTACATCACATGTACCCTTTTAGACACAAGGATGTCGAAGGCATGAATTTGCCTTGAGAGCAATATGGTGCAGTCGCTAGTGGGCTTATATGGCCAGTGGGAATAATGTGGAGAGAATTGCCATGACCAGTCAAAATTTCTGCTGTGAAAAGGTTTTATGATTCTGATCATAAAGACACCAGAGTGCTCTGATATCAAAATTCATGCTAGCAAAAATAATTCAGATTGAAAAGTACCTTGTGATGTAGAAGGTGGACAGACTTTGACAGAGAAGAAAAGTTGGGTGATGCTCATTAAGAATCAACTATTTAGGCACAGGTTGTTTCAGGTGAATTTGTTGGTGCCATGTTCTGTGACCGAGCAGTCTGTGTGTTTCTTATGTAATTAGCAGTATGATGTTGTTTCTCTTGGTTTGTCAATATAATCCAGCTTACAGTTCACCCATTCGTTGATGTATTTTACTTCTCCCCTGAAACAACACCACTTGCTTAACTAAACATTTTATATCTAATTGTTTTGTCAGGAGATGAAGAGCAGTCTGGGCCCTCGTGGGCAGCAGAAGACGACGATGATCCAGAAAATAGGTACGGTTCAAAAAGCCCGGATGTAGAGTTTGTGAAACACCGTAGATGTGGGAGAAAGGCTGCAACTGCAAACCCTGACCTCTGTGCAAAATCTAGAAACACTCATGTCATTAGGACTCAGTTGCGGTCTATTCAAACGAGACCTAAACGTAGCTGCAGTAGAGCCCCTGCAATTAAGTACACATTCTAGAAATACACTGTGAGACACAGGGCCCATGTTATAATAGAGTAAGAATAAACCCTGCTTTAAACAGCTTTGTGAATGATAAGCAACTTGCTTGGCTTGTCTATGTTTTATTTTGTGCATTTAGTACATATGTAAATGTTAGAGATAAAATTTTATTGAATTTATTATTATTATTTCTTGTATGCCACACTTATATTTTCTTCCTGGTATACTTAGCTGCTGAAAAATGGGAAACTTTACAGTTAACACAGTTTGCTGTTGAGGAGATCCAAACATATCTGAACAAAGAATACAACTCTTTTTTGCCTTACAACTCAACCTGTTAATGCAGCACAGGTTTGTTTCCAGTGACAGTGTTCATACATATTTAGAAAGTGTTGAGCTTCAGCATTCTGTTTGTTCTGTTTGTACAGAAAGCACAAAGAACTGTTGTCCACCATTGAGCAGCAATGTTAACTTAAGTAATGGAATATTGTTATTTACAGGTGAAGTATAAAGTTTGAAACCTGCCTGCAAGATTGTCATAATTACAATTATGAAGTATTTTTCCCATTTCCATAAATTCCTATTAATAGAGATCAGTATTTTGTTTTTACAAATGGTGGGCGTAGCTTGCAAAGTTGTAAGCATATACAAAACTTTTATGCTTCACCTCTTTTCTGCTCTTAAATTTACCTTACGAGTGTCACAGTTGTGGTGTGACTATTGAATTATGGTCTACGTATGATGAGATGGCAAAGATTTTTCAAAATAATAAAATATCCAATGCAACGTACATGGCTCTGTAAATGCACTTTAGATTTGTTTCATTCAGCTTTTCAATTCTTTTTGGCACCAATGTGACAATTTTTGTCAGCAGTCCCTTTTTAACTTCAGATCACAAAATATATTTTGTAATTTTTCTTCTGCACATGACTTGAACATAAGCAAAGGCACCTTTTCACAGTGATGCCACACTATTGGTGCATTATGCCAGAGTCTGACTGACAACTTTGGTTTAAAAAAAGATCATGGTCGGGCACCCCTATAGCCTAACGGTTATGTCGCGTGACCCACGTGCAGAGGTGTAGCGGCTGTGCCGGGTTCGAATCCGACCACGGCCATTTACCACATGTCCTTTCCCACTCTCTCCCGTTTCTGACTCTATCCACTGTCCTCTCTAATAAAGGCATAAAGGGCCAAAAATAAATCTTAAAAAAAAGATCATGGTGTTGTGAACGTCTGCAAATCTCAGGAATTGCTACAAGGCTCCTCTCATAGTCCAACAAGCAAAATAACGGGAACCTCTCTAAGCTTACAAATCTTTTCTGAATACACTGAAAACACTTTTCTGAATGCCCTAAACTCAGAACTTCTTTCAGATGGTTTTGAGTTTTCTGCAAATCGTAGCAACTGCCAACTGAAGTAGATGTGAATTCTGTTGCCTTTCAGTTGACACTTTGATTGTTAAGTGGTGCTCTTGCATTAACATCAAAGCTCTGGTATTAACACTTGGCCACCATTATAAATGATATATTTTTATATGACTTAATACTTTAATAACCTGTGTTCTTCTTTCAAAATTAGTTGATTTGACTACAAATGGAGTCTGAACAAGTTTAGCACTGCACCTAAGACACGACAGACTCACCTAAAACTGTCTAGAGCAGCCGTTACGTCAGGTTGACACTCCCTGGATGCCTTGAATGCTCATTTCTGACATTGAATGAAGTCAGAACATGCGAACATGCATGCAGCTAAAACATTCATTATTTTATTGGCTTCACTGACAAGAGGACCAGGTGCTGTTTCCCAAAAATATCTCAATGCCAAGAGGATATTTGTACCATTTTAAGTATGTTTGACTATAATGGTGGATCTGCTCCCGAGTTGTCTTTTGTTTCAGTAATATTTAGTTATATTAATATAAAGTTGATGTTACTATGCACTCTACACACATGCAGCACTGGCCTTAGGTTGTCTGTATCTTTTAGTGTTATATTTGAAGCACAGATAAAGTCAAAGTGCTGTTGTAGGTTGGGAACACGTACTATTGCACAGATACAAAAGGGTATGGTAGTGATTAGAAGGATGAGGTGTCTTTTTCAGGAACAGAGATTCCTTAACATCTTGCACATATTTTCTCACTGCTGTACCTCCAGTAATGTCTAGCCATGCGCACAGGGTCGGTTTGTCTACACTGCCGCTGTGCCATGGAGATGACTGACATATTCAGGGACCCAGACTAACTTTTTTACTGGTCGCTCTTGGACACAGGCGAAACATGTCACTAGCTGTGCTTATCGATAGACCCTAATTTCATTGTACAATTTCTTTGTACAAGGACAATAAAGAGCTATTCTATTCTATTCTATTCTACACTTGCCGGCTGCGGTAGATGCTGTTAGGTGGCTGCAGTACTCTCAGACAGGTGTGTGAGCAAAAATTACTTTGTAAAGAGTGAAATAAATTGTTGTAATGTCAGATTTGTCCAAGATGAAACAGTGATCTGCGCTTTTTCCCATGAGTGGAGAAAACAGTGTATGTTAGTGCGCTATGCCTCGGGGGGGCAGTGGTGGCGCAACAGGTTAAGCCCCTGACTACTGAAGGTCAGGGGATCGAATCCCACTGTGGCCATTGTTGGGCCCTTGAGCAAGGCTCTTAACCCCTGACTGCTCCCCGGGCGCTGCACTGCGGCAGCCCACTGCTCCTGCCACTTGTATGTATAGTGGCATGGGTTAAATGCAGAAGTTGAATTTCCCCAAGGGGATAAATAAAAGTTAGATTATTATTGTTATTATGCCTTTTAGGAGCAGAGCACATTTCTAAATGTAAAGACCACAGTTGATTGTTTCCATACAGTGGCTACAAGCTAAAATCATAATTGTGATTAATAATTATTATGCTGCGTTAGCCATTGTAATTAAATTAATTTTTTCCTTCACCGGTTTGGTCGGTATCTCCCTGCCTGCACCTGCACTCGACCTCCCCCTCTCTGCCTCCTCTTTCCTCATTTTTTGTTTGAGGAATGAACAACAGCTAAATTGTTTTTTACCCATCAGGCAGGGACAAACTGACAGCTACGGAAGAAATAAAAGTACTGCTTTCCACCACTTTGACTAATTCAGTAGCTACCTGCGCCGGTTAGAGCGTCACCAAAACAGCTAAATGATCATCGTTCACTTACACGAATGCGACCACTTGAAATATAAACTCGTACACTCTAAATAAAAGGTTGCATATGCAACCATTTTGTTCAGTCTGGAGCTCTGGTATTGCTGCTCAAGGCTTAGCAAAGAGTGCTATAATAGCGCAGGATTTATCAGAAATACTGACACATAAAATTGGATGTCATGCCACATATTCTGGACTGATTTCCTGATACAAAACGTATAATTACAATTTGGAAAATTGAATACAATGAGAATAGTCAAAGAAAATCAACCTATTGTTTTCTTGCCTTTAGTGTGTGTGGGCAGTTCAGCCAGGAAAGGTTGTATGTGTGAACAGCTTTACTCAGAGAAAGTAGGAGATGCAACCGTATCCATTTGTCATAATGCATTCATACCCAAACCGCTTTCCAGGGACACCATCCTAGTTAATGAAAATGTTATTCTTACCGCAAATGTATTTATTTGGCCGACTCTTGTCCAAAGCGAGTCATTTTAATGTTTTGCCCCACTTTCTATGCACAGAGTATACATTACTGCTGACCATTAAAAATAATGTTACTATCACAGTAGTAGTATTACCACATGTAATCTTGCGGACACTTAAATCCTGCTCAACAGGCGAGCCAGCTGCTGTAATGCGGTTAAAATAATAATAATAATTCCGGTCAGTGCTCTTAAATGTTATTTGTATATCTGAGAATTGAGAGTGGGCTGTGAAACGACAACTGTTTAAATGCAAAAAGTGCCCAACTTACATTATGACTTTAATGACATCCATGTTTGTTTTTCATGTCTTTTTCCAGGTTGGATTTTCTGACAGCACAGCAGTGAATGCAGTGCTGTTAGGCAACAATCACTTAAATTTGGGATATTGTAGCCTCCTATCGGAACCAACTCATTATTTCCCCCCTCCGTAGTCTGTTTTTAGCTGTAGTGATAGCACGACTTTATCTTGAGAAAAATGGTCAGCAGAAATGTAGTGTTTACATCGTTTGTAGTCACTGGGCTAAAACGTGAAGAGAACTGTTATATGCTTTTAAAAACCACACAGCATGTGATTACCAGTGGCAGTGATGCCATATTCATGTGTGGCAGTGTGTTAATTTTCTTCAGTGTTACTGCTTTTTCTGTTGCGTCTTTTTTCAAAGTTGAAACGTATCAAATGAGATTCAAGCCTCTGATTTGTTTCTGCTGCTGTCATCGCTATACTGTAATACATCATTCACAATAAACTCTTATTGGATTTAATGTTAGTGGAAATGACACTTAACCCACCGACCTGCATTAATGCGCCTCTCCGAGATCAGGATCGGACCTGTGCGTGAGAAAAGGTTAAAGCAGAAGACAAACCTGAACCACACTCATGTCTCATGTAAACTCTTGGACTCTTGGTTAGCATTGGTAGATGTAGACGGGTTTAAGAGGGAAACTACTTGTACATATTAATGATTGTTCAAAACACCGTATGGTATTAAAACCATAAACTTTTTACCTTTTGAAACCATCATATTTATCGTGAACTTTTTCACATTGTGGGCATAAGTTCCTCATTTTTTTTAACTGTATACTCCACTGGAGTTAAAAAAAAAAAGCTTCAGTAATGTTTCGTCCTGAATAAATATTTATGTGCAGACTTCGTTAATCATTTGTTTTGTTGTGTCCCATTTTTGAGACGGCATTAATTGGCAGGTAGCATGAGTATGTTGCCTTCTGGATGACTCAAGAGACTGTAGCTCTTAAACTCTGAGTGAATTCGATGAATTAGAAGTCAATGTAAATTTCATTTTCTCATGAAAAAAAACTGACAATGTCTGTTAGAATGAAGTTTCACTCCTAGTTTCCCCAAAGGAGAACAAATGATGAGAGGAGGAGGAGAGAACACGTCTTTATGTTTTTTCTGTGACCACTACTTGTTTGTTGTAATAAATTCTTTCTCTGAAATCTGCCTCTGTCTCATTTTTTGATCTTCTCTTTCATGCTGTTATTTTAAATTTGTGTTTTCGGTGTCGGTGGCGATTCACTTTAACTGGTCTGTGACTAGCAGAGCTTTAAAATGAATCCTCAGTTAAAGACCTAAGTATTGATCAATGCTGACTGACCAGATGTGACTCCCTGGAGATATCTGTTCCAATTTATAGTTATATATAGTTATACTCCTTTTAATGCCAACACTACAACGACTACTGGCACCTAACCAGTTTGTTAATAATGATTTTTGTTAAACATGTTCCAACTGTGATTACACGTTATTGTGCGTTTAGATGTTAAGTATTTTAAGCATAAAGATATCCAGCTGAAGGTGATGTTACTGATCATGAAATGAACTTCCGGTGCCTTTTCCTTCTTCTCTACTTTTGAAAGAATCGCTAAGAAAATGCTATTGGCCAAAATTAAAGCCAACTACTCCTCGGGTGATGATATCTCATCGGATGAGGAAACGCAGGAGGACGACTCTGAGTCGGAGGGTGGCAACGAGGTCAGACAAGGCAATGAGGATAATGGAGCAGATGAGAATGGTAAGCCATTTTCCTTCTAAGTATTACATTTTAAGCTTCTCTTGTGCAGCTCTTTATAAGCACAGGAATTACAGTTTTATGTGAAATTGATAGATGGTGTGACGTTTGCTGGGTTGTAAAAGGGGAGAAATAATGGAATGTGTCTACTGCAGGGGAAGACTTGACTTCAGATTCAGCTGACGCCAAGTCTGATGGGCCCAACTACAGGCACCATCTTCTCAACCACAAACTCACCTTAGATGAGGAAGCACTGAGTGACAAAGCGGTACCGGAGACAGAAGAAGAGAAGCAGAAGAGCAAGAGAAGAGCCAGCAAAAAACTCCTGAGCTGTAAGTGCACATATGACATTAGAAACTCATCTGCCTGAACAGTGAACATCTGCAATATTCTCATGTCTGATTTCGATCTCTGTCAAGCTGATGGTGAAAGTAGTGATGACAGTGATGAGTCGGGTGAAGATGGTGGGATGAGCGAGGAGCTGAGTCAGTCAGAGGATGAGGCTGATAAAGATGGACTCAAAAGGTACATTCATTTCAGCTGCCATTGATTACATCAAAAACACACAAAGAAGCTCTCTGGTGGTCTGATTTTGGTCTGTTACGAAACAAAACATCTGCTGTGAAAAGGAAACAAGGCTTAACTCCACATATATAGCACCCCAGACCTTGGCATGGGAGATCGGTGGTTCAAATCCCTGTCAGGGTGCAGGTATCCAGTGAGGACCCTTAGGCAAGGTCCTTAATGCTGCCCCGCCTACCTACCTATGTACGTCGCTTTGGATAAAAGCGTCTGCAAAATGAAATTGTAGAATTGTAGATATAGAGAGTAGAGTTAGAAATATTGTCAGGACAATTGACAAAAATATCAAAACGCATCAGTTTCGCTATACATTAAACTTCAGACAGTTCCGGTGGTCATGATGAGTCCTGCTTCACACAACTCTCCCAAGTACTGTGCATGTTCCAGACCATTATTAAATAACATGCGATACAATGGCACATAATAAATATCAAGTCCAGTTTAAGATGTATGCATTTACAATACACATTATTTATGTACATACTGAATATTTAACATTTAACCCTGCGAACCCAAAGCAGTGTCTGGGCGTTCATTGGGCTCTGGGCTCATTTTTCACTGTCATATAAAGTCCTGCACCTTTATAGAAACAGCACAGCTACGGCCAAAAGCAGAGAACTTTAATAATGTCTTTTGTGCAGTATGACACAGTTACAATGCCACTACTTATAAAAAAAGAAAAAATTAAAGTTGAATTTCTTTCATCTTTTGTGTTACCAATATTATGTACAACTAATCCTATTACTGGAAAAAAGTGGTGGCTCTAAAATAATATAGATGTTTTACTTCTTACAATTTAAATTTGTTTCCGTACTTGCCCCCTCTTTGCTCTGTGTAATCGTGTAAAGACAAATTCAGGCCAGAACAGCACGTCACAGATGAGGAGTTTAAGGACTGTTTGTCTTTTGAAAATCTGTCAATCTTTTCTGTTTCTAAATTATGTAATTGAATGTAACACATTTGAGTCTGTCACACTGACAAGATTACGATCTAAAAAAATGCATCTAATAGAGTACTAAGTGATTTACACCTATCATCCACAACATTATGACCACTGACAGGTGAAGTGAATAACATTGATCATATTGGTACTATGTGGTGTTCTGCTGGAAAACCTTGGATTCTGCCATCTGTGTTGATGAGACTTAAACACCCAAATAAACATTGTCCCAGAACAAGCACACTCCCTCATGCAAATGGAAATCCCAAATGTCACTGGCCTACCCCCGTAGGAAAATGCACCCCACCACATGGCAAAAACATCAATCAGGAACATCTTGAGGAACATGACAATGGCCCAACATGTTGATTTGACCTCCAAACTTCCTAGACCCCATTCTGATCAAGCATCAATAGGATGCAGTGGAACAAGTTTGATTGACAGAGGCCCCACTGCACAAGCCAGAGTAGCCAAAGGATCCACTGCCAACGTCCTGGTGCCAGACCCCATAGGACACCCTGAGAGGTCCTCTTGTCCATGCCCAATTGTCAGAGTATTTTTGACGACATAAAGGGGACCAACACAATATTAGACAGGTGGTCATAATGTTATGCCTGATCGGTATA
>OMNN01002233.1:10105-27638 GCA_900302755.1 Chromis chromis | reverse complement strand
AGGTATATGAGGGGGGTTGTTGATGCTATCGTCAGTGCTGTAACAGAAATCCAGTACTTTCACCTCTAGCTGTTGTTGATTTCCTGCAGAAAAAAAGAAAATTAAGAAAAAAAAAGGAAAAAAAAGACACAAAAAAAAGATTAAAAACGAGAGAAACTGAAAACGAGTATGGATGGGGGGAAAAAAAGACTAAAACTGAAAAGTAAAAATTCTAAATTGTTATTTTCTACAGTTGCATGTACAGAGAGCGCGAGAACTGCTGTTGTTCCTCAGAGATTATGTTCGTTAATAAAATTTTGAAATATTACTGGCTGCTTCTGGTTCTTGGCTTTGTGTTTGTCACTGTCATGATGTTAACGCTGCAGAACGTATCCTCTAATTCAGCTTTAAATAATGAACATACATTTACGATAACATTTAAGTCAACATAATGACCAACCAGATCACTTTAGTGGTCTTGTGTAATCCAAAAGACATGTTTCTAATAATAGCAGGAGGTAACAGTGTTTGGTGTTAAATCGTTACTCTGTACAGAGAAACCTGAATGTTTGAAATGCCTCCTGGCTGACAAATCTAGTGCAAGAGGTAAACAAGCCGGGAAGAGTTTAGTCACTCAACCTGAATATCTGCAGATGAAGTCCAGCTTCCCATCATACACTGTCACCTGTCATGCCTGTCAACAACTAGTACACAAATACACATTATTTCAACTTAATATTTGAAACTTGGAGCCCTGTCACCCAACAATAACCTCACCATACCCATTTATTTGTTTCACTGCAGTTAACATAATGAGCTGTCACAAAGGTGGAATCCCCTGTTTGAATTATGAGTCATCAGCTGGATATGATGCAGTTTCTTACAAAAACACAGCAGTTTCTTGTCGCACTTGCTGTTTGTTAACATGTCTCTCATGTGATTTATTTTATATTTCAGAGTCAGTTGAAGGAATGCACACATTATATAGCAAAGCGTTCACTCACCATTAAAAGCTACATCCAACAGATGATAAAATATCGTAAATTTATGCATACAGCAAACTTACAAAGTGCTTTAGGCAGGTGAGGGGTTGGGGGGTTTGGTTGGGGCAGTGGTGGCCTAGTGCTTTGTGAAGCGAACTTGTAACTGGCAGGTTGCCAGTTCGAGTCCCCAGACTGGCAAGAGGTTGAGGTGGGAAAGTAAGAGCGACTGCTTGTCCCAGTCCCTTGAGCAAGGCCCTTAAACCCTGAATGCTCCCTGGGCGCTGCACTGCGGCAGCCCACTGCTCCTAATATGTATAGTTAAAGTTAACTTGGAATAGGATGGGTCAAATGCAGAGAAGGAATTTCCCCAAGGGGATCAATAAAGGTTATATTATTAGATTATTTTTATTTATTTGTGTAATGCACTGTGTGTTACAGCTATTAGTCTGAAAAAGGCTTTACAAATATTGCCTGATAGATTGATTTATGTTGGCAAATCAAGATTAAAATATTCAATCAGTGTTACAAATGTTACCATAAAATAAAAGCAGGCAATTGAATGTACAAAAATTAAATACAAGACAAAAAAATGAGAAAGAAATATGTATAAATTATGTAAAATTGTATTATTTATTACACAAGAATGTGTGCAATATCAGTATTTTCCTACATATACAATTAATTCTGTGCAACATAGTTACTTTCCACATTCAGTGGAATATCTGAATTTCTAAATATGGAAGAATCTGTACAATATCAACAATACTTTCCCAACATTTTTGCACTATCGAACTTGCTGCTGTAACACTAGATTAATAAAGTTGTTTGTTTTTTTAGCCTGTTTTATATAGATGACCTTGAGTTGAAGCCTTTTCTTTTGATATCCATCTTTGCAGTATAAGAAATAAAATATCCCTAAGTGAGGATGATTATTTATATATCAGGGATTAAGCCGGTGATCATATTTAGACTTTAGATGTAACATGTTTAACAGAAAATTCACATTCTACTCTGGAGGGTTTGGAAAGAAGTGGCCTTTTAGTAGCCGAGGAGGGTCCAATGAAATAGACAGCTGAGTTGCATTATGGGAAAAGAAGGATCCGGTGTTTTGGGAGCTCAACTGATTCTAGGGATAATAAAAGTCAGAATATTTCAAATGTGATTATTATTTTCTTTTCTTTTTTTTAAACTGAAGTTCAACGAGTTTATTGGAAGTGTAATCCTAAATCAATGGAATTAAACTTTAACTACAACTAGGATGTTAGAGTTAAATTAAAGTTGGCTAATTTCTGATATCAAAACTTTATATATTGAATACAGAAATTTGAATTTGTGATTATTATTGGCTCATTCTCAGAAGTCACATGGACGCACAGCTCCGCGGTGGTAACTGTATCTCACTGCGCTGCTGTTGGTGACTCAGTAAAAATAGTTTGGGCTACGTGTTACCCAGAAATTAGTCACCGAATCAGCCAGCAGGTGTGTCATCGGTCGATCCAGAAACCCCGGACTGTCTGAGCCTCAGATCCCGCCCCTCCTGCCTACCTGCTCCTACGCCTCCAGTGTCTCCAGTGTGCGCTCTCGCTGCATAATGGCCACAGGAGCGTCTGCCGCCGCGAACTCTCGTCTCCAGATGGATTACGAGACCAAGATCTTCCCTCGCACCGGCGGCTACGGGCGCTATAACCGGATCGTGGTCGTCTTCAGCTGGTTCCCCAACTTCGCGGTCATGTTGAATCTCTTCAGCGACGTTCTTTACACCCTGATCCCGGACTCGTACCACTGCAGACCGGACCCGAAGTTGCTTCCCTCCACTTTCCTCCTCAGCAACTTCTCCAGCCAGGGTTACCTGAACCTCACCATCCCCTGGGAGAGCGGCTCCGGGTTCAGCCACTGTGAACTCTACAAGTATCCTCCCAACACCTCGGTTTTCTCTGAAAACGTGCCGAGGGAGAGGGTGTCCTGCACCCAAGGGTGGGAGTACTCCCTTGTAGCGGGGCTGCGGAGCAACTTTGTCACTGAGGTAAGAAGCTGAGTATCATAGAGGTCTGTGAGGGTTTACTGGAGGTGAAACTGCTTGGCTAGTCTGAATTATGCAGTGAAAAACATTCCAGGATCCAGTTTGACTGCATGTTTTCTTTTATTTATCTGCTCATGCAGTCATATATTTTGAGTCAGCAACAACAGTTCTGTGCTAAACAACTTCCTTGGTTGTGTAACTTTGTCAACTAATTACATTTCTTTGGACTTGCTCCAAAATGGTGGTGCTCCTCTGACTTTGTTCCAGTTTCCGCTAAGTTTTTTATCTCTGCTGGTAGCATGTGTGTGTCGTGGGGATGACTGTCTGCAGCTTTCAGTCAATATTGACTCGGGTTGTTGAACAGTTAAAACTTGTTCACGCTCACTCATCGGCTGCCTGACACTGTTTCCCAGGGTCACATGTAACGGATCAACCAGACATGGACAGAAAACCAGTATTTATACAGATATCTGCATCCGTTTGTGGGCTCAAATACAGACCTAGATCTCTTGCTTTCTACAACCAGACTGTATATGCACTTTGTGTGTGCTTGCATCTTGTTGTGTAACGTCTAAATAAGCAGCAGGGCCGTCTTTATCTTCTCTTCACTTGGTTTCTTGCTCCTGTGCTGCTTAAGGATCCATCCCAGTCTGCAAATATTGATAATAGCAACAACAAAGATGTCTGTCACTGTGACCTCGATCAAACAGCCTCACACTGAGTCTGTTACTGTGTGGTAACTTTAAACAAATAACAAAACAATACCAAACCACAGTTGCGAGTGTTGACAGTTGAGTGCTGGCAAGCCGGACAAAGTCATTATGGGTAATTGCCCCTCGGCTTGTTCTCAAATTATGGTCTGTGTATCGTGGCTTCAAGGAAATGGCTACTGGCAGTGACGAGACTTTTCCCCCACGTCCATGACAAACTGTGGGAAGTCGGAATCCTCCATGTTCCTTCCTGAGACCCTGAACGCCTCCTCCAGCAACAGCTTCCTCTGCCCATGACGCCATTCACCAAGACAAAGGGAAACTTGAAATGATGGAAAAACAAAATAGAGAACAATACAGGCTACTGAGCAAAATAACAGACTTACTGAGTACATGTGTCCAGCAGCACAAACTAGTGAAGTTCACTGTGTTTGTTTTAAGACAGAGGGGTTAGTTTTCACTTTTGAGGCCACCGGTTGAGACTGCGCCTCCTCTTTGCTAAAGCCTTTGTTGTCAGCTTGGTGTATGTCATAATGTTTTCTCACACTTGTCACGTTACACAGACGACAACTATTTGGCCTCTTCCTAGCCCTATAATCAGTGTTTGACTACCAGCTGTGAAAACCAAACTTCCCCCGAGGCTCCAGACTTCCAAAAGGCCCGTGAAAGCTCCAGTTTCACTGTGTGGCGATTGGTAATTTGATTTTTAAAAAACGGGGTTTGACGTGCATCTTCCAGCAAAACGCAGCTGAATCTCACAGATGGCAAACTTCCAGAGGACCAGTCAGGACGTTAGCATAAGGATTAATGCACAGCCTTTATTTACTGTGTCTTCATCAAAGTGGACAAAAACATGAGGCAAACAGCTACAGACAAGCTAAACCAGGTGTACAACTTTCATTGGATAATTGGTTGAACTCTGTTAGATAATAAATCCAAAGGTGGGAGTTGCTATAGTCAATGTCCAAGTGCAACACTCCCAACACCACATCAGAGACAAAGGAACATAGATCTCTGAAAAAGAAAACATGTCTTTTTAGATGAGCTTAGTTTCAGAAATTATTTCTGAGGCCTGAAAAGATCAAATACACAGGGGATACAAGCATCGGTTTAAACATGAAGCAGGGAGTTGGTTGCTCAGTTGTATAAATTCTATAAAGAAACAAAATGGCAATAGTGAAAAGTAAGACCTGAGTTTTCTTAACTACACAACTGCTTCCTGTAATGTGTTACATATGTTGAATTAACCAAATGTAGTCAGGCTGATGCATTTGTTTTAAAGGCAGGATGAATCAGGAAATGTCATGCAGTGACAGTTTGGAACCAATCAAAAGCAAAAAAAGAGTCTCTCATTTCCAAAAGTCTCCCTTTTTGCCAGTCTGCACTAAAATTCAAACCTGTTGGTTTTCAAACTACAACTGGGTCAGCAGCTTTTCCAAAAGTCAGTTTTAGGGCTTCTTCTCTCAGGTCAAAAACCTTGGTGTTATCATCGATCCGGACCTAAGCTTTGAATATTGCATTAGGAATGTCACAAGGGTGTCATTCTATCAACTGAGGAATATTGCAAAAGTCAGACCGTTTCTCTCCCTGGCAGACACAGAAAAGCTTATTCATGCCTTTATCTCCAGTCGACAGGACTACTGTAACGCCCTTCTGTCCGGTATGCCAAAAAAAAAAAAGCCATTGGCCAGTTACAACTTATGCAGAATGCAGCAGCACGTGTGCTGACAAAGACCAAACAGACCGAACAGAGATGGTTACCCATCTGCCACAGAATTAATTTTAAAATTATTCTATTGGTTTTTAAATCACTACATGGCCTTGCCCCATCTTATCTGTCTGACATGGTCAAGGTATATGTCCCTGCCAGCCAGGTCCCTCAGATCCTCTGACTCGAACCTCCTGACTGTCCCAGAGGTTAGAACTAAAGGGCATGGAGAGGCGGCCTTTTGCTTATTATGCCCCAAAACTATGGAACAGTCTGCCAGAGAGTCTTTACCAAAAATGTGCTTACTTAGTCTTTAATGAGAGAATTTGATGCTTCTTGAATGAGAGTCTGTTAGAGCCAGAGGTTTTGTTAAACGAACACCTATTGACCACCAGCAGTATTGCATAAAAAGGCACTTATGCAATGGCTTCACTTTACAGACTCCACTTTTCATATCAAACCCCTATCCCTCTAAGATCTATAGACGTCTACACAACTGTTCTTGCAGGTTTTGTCCCACAGCAGCTACAAACCAAACCTTTAAATCTGACGTCTGCTGGACGGTAATTTGGTTTCTTCAGGGATTTCATATCATTAGGTGTTTATTTTTATTCACTTTTTCCTCAACATTGAATATCACTGTAAATAATTTTGATGCTTTGATCCAAACTCTTTAATCGTTCGTATCTGTAGAATGCTCACTGTACTGAATACTGCGACTACATGCAGCAGAGTAGAGGAGGAAGATGTTGGGGGAGGAGGACAGAAGTGGAGAAGAATTTCCTTACAGGCAGCGACTGGTACCAAACAGGCATGGAGCTGCTGGTATCTTTGAGCGCTACTTTGTTCTAATGTAATAAGACTGTCAGCAGGCATCTTAACTCAATTAGGAACGACATGATGTGCATTCCTGCTTCCTCACAGAAATCTCTCTGTTTGGGGCTCGACTGGTTTCCTGCTACTCTCTGCCTGCTGCACGGTCACATTAGGACGAGTGACGCATGCTGGTGACAACTTGTTCTGGTGCCTTTTTAAGTCTTTGATTATATAAATAATAGACTTACATAAAAATTGTATTATTATTATTATGATTTATGCACATTTACTGAAGCATACTGCATGTTTTTAGTTTGATTTGCTGCATTCCAGGTCAGTTCTGGTTTTCAACTGATGGCAAATAACTTGCTTAGACTTGAAACTTGGTTAAAATGGGTCATCCAGCCAAAATTAGATAAAACACCCAACAAATGAAAAACTATTGTTTCATTAAAGCTTGGTGTGATATGAGATTTCAGGACAATCCGAGCACACATAATCGGAGATTCAGTGCCAGAAAACAAACAAGAGGTGAACACTGCCAAGTTCAAATATATATTAGACATTATAATAAATCCCATGGAAACATTTGGAAGCTAAAATGTCACTGTGTGTTTTATAAGATGGTTAAAAGTATCATGAACTATATGACTATGTCGTACACCTCCTCTGTTGTTTACTGACTATGCTACTACGAACATGAGCTCTGTGGTTTATTTTGGTCCCACATGCACCGTCTTACTGCTGTAAATACTCAGCAGAGCACATATTATGTATTAATCCGCAGCTGAAAATAGTCCCAGCAAATGCTCTATTTACGTCCGTATGAGGAACATTTGCTAAAAGTTCTTACTGTGCCTTTTTTAGAATTAAACCTTATATTTATTTTGCCTGTTTTTAAAGATTTGTGTCTTCAGTAAGAATCTGTGGAGCTGAGAGCCAAAGACAAGTCAGGAAAATCACAAAGTATTGAGTGGGGGCTGACAGAGTAGTGATTTTAGTCTTTTTGCCTTTTTGTAATAAAAGCCTTGTCCAGTGATTTAACCTTTTTTAATGAGTGAAAACAAAGCTGTCACAGTTTTGCCCATGGATTCCTGCTGGCCTCATGGGATAACCCAGACAAAGGGACGACTAAAAGACAGAGTCTCAGTAAAGCAAATTTGGATTACCAAACTATATCATAGCAATCCAGACAGTAGTTGTGCAACCATTTATTTTCGTTGTCCATGAACCAGTTGAGGGCTCGGTTGTTAGCACCATCGCCTCACAGCTAGAAGATACCCAGTTCGCGTCCCGGCCTGGGCCTGGGATCTTTCTGTGTGGAGTTTGCATGTTCCCCCTGTGCAGCGTGGGTTTTCACCGGGTACTCCGGCTTCCTCCCACAGTCCAAAGACTTGCTGAGGTTAACTGACTATTCTAAATTGTCCGTAGGTGTGAGTGTGGGTGTGCTTGGTTGTCTGTCTCTATGTGTAGCCCTATGATGGACTGGCGACCTGTCCAGGATGTCCCCTGCCTTCGCCCTGAGTCAGCTGGGATAGGCTCCAGCCTCCCCACAACCCTACAGAGGATTAAGCGGTGTATAGATAATGGATGGATGGATAGATGGAGGAAGCAGTTGACTATTTTCTCTATTAATTGGTTAGATGTTTGGTCTGTAAGATGTGCAGAAAATGGTGAAAATGTCAGTTTCCAGAAGCCCATGAAGACGTCCACAACACAAAGATATTCAGTTTACCGATATAAAGGAGTAAAGAAACCAGGAAATATTCACATTTAAGAACGATGAATTAGAGAATTTTTACTTTTTTTTCTTTAAAAAAATTACTTAAACTGAATGTTTTCAAAATGGTTTGCCATTTATTTAAAAGTTGACAACTAACTGAATAAGCAGTGGGTTGTTGCAGCTCTACCAGACAGTCTTATGGTTGAAGGCTTAGACGCTATTGAAAAGAATATTCTAAATATAAGATGATATTAAAAAAAAGTTGTATGTATACCAAATGCAGGCCACAGCTCTTCCAGGACTAGATGAAGGAATTGATTTCAGTCAAAGCTAACTCTTCTTGTAATTATTGTTATTTATTTTCATTTTCTGTAGAGCCATCTAGTGGTCACACAGTGTATTTATCACCTGTGAGTTAAAGGCTTCTTGCTCAACAGTCATCCTGGACCAATTAAAGTGGAATTAGACTGTTTGTGCTAATACATGTGGATCATAACCCAGTGCTATTTTAACATGTAAAAGCATTGTCTGTGTTTTTAGGATTTTTTTTTAAAGCTTTTGGCACAAAAGTACTTTGGATCTTTGTTTCTTTTTGGGCACATGGAATAATTTGTTTAACTCGTGAAATTTGTATCTTTTTTTAAACCGAAGGAAAGTGGACTTAATATTAGAAGCCTTTTAGTTCCTTGTTAATTGTGAGTCTTGTTTTGGTCTACAGATGTGTCAGTCTCTGTCTTGCTTTGCAGTGGAACCTGGTTTGCAGCGACTACTGGAAAGTCCCTGTGCAGCACATCTGCTTCATGACAGGATGGATTCTGGGATATGTATTTCTTGGTACACTGTGTGACTGGTAAGTGATAATCACATTTAACATAGAGCCCCAAAGTGTTCAATATTAAATGAACAAAATATGATGGAAAATTTCAGTTTTATTTAAAAGGTTTGCTTTTGTTATTATTTTGTCGCACTTTCACCCTCTGAACCCTAAAACCTGCCAACATGTTTGAAGAATATGTTATATTTTAAAATTTGGTGGGGAGGCACTAAAATCTAAAAATTGAGCCGCAGCGATTGGATATTCAGGTCCAATTAATGACGAATATACTTCGGGGGGAGGGGGGGACACCAAAATTTTTATCATCTGTTCCTTGTCCCATTATCAACATTACCTGAAAATGTCCTGAAAATCCGTTCATAACTTTTCAAGTTATCTTGCTAATAGACAGACAGACAGACAAACAGATAAACGCCGGCAAAAACATAACCTCCGCCACTTCGGTTGGCGATCAGATTTTCAACTTTCTAACAGTCCTTGAACTGCTCATCAGTGATTTGGTTTTGTCAGGCAAATAAACCAAGTCTAAGCTTAAAGTCATGGTATCTCATCAAAATCCCTTTATTCAACATGTGTTATTTATGAATTTGACAAAAAAAATGAAGTGTTTGCTCACACTAGAATCTGAAGAAAAAAATAAATATTCTGTCACAGTCACAGAATAAAAATTCATAGACTTTTTGACTGAACTGGGCTGAACTGCAGGCTGTGTTCACACAGAGTAGATTACAGACTAAGTATGGAAACAAATGAAAAATGTAAGCAGTAAAATATCTATAGTATGTAGAGCCACCATTTCTTTCACTTTGGTGCTTTATAATTTGTGTATTTTAGTGACTGGTACATGATAGCAGAGTTGTGTGACTTTGTGTTTTCAGGTTGGGTCGTCGGCGGACTTTCCTCCTGTCCATCAGTCTGTCCAGTTTGTTCGGGGCGGCTGTCTGTTTGTCCAACAGTCCAGTGGTGTTTCTGCTCCTGCGTCTCTCTCAGGGCGTCATGCTGGCTGGAGTGTTTGTGTCGTCCTACATTGCCAGTAAGTATCCTGCACATACACACTTTAATTGCTGTGCTGTTTATCTTACGGTTAAGCTTCATGCAGCCTTATTCAGTAATCGACTTCCGTCAGAGACTAGTAGAAGAACAACCTCGGCGTCTTCGCACTCACTCGGTTATTTATTCTAGAGAGCACTTTTAGATTCCTGCTCTTGCCCCTGAGTCACTCGCTGGCACTGTGTTTATGCCGGGGTCATAACTTTGTTAAATTGCTTTTCTGTTTTCATTCGGTGCAGATATTTTTAAATTTAACCCAGCAGAAGAACTGCAAAAATAGCAGCAGCACAAACCTGATGACATACAATAAGCAAAATTAGAGGCCAGTGGGTAAATAATAAGTGGAACATGTGGACCATTTGGTCTCAATCCGAGACATGCAGCTGTGCTACTGAAGGAAAGTCCCTCAGACCCACATGCTCTCAACGTCTTTGTTTCTATTAAGACCAACTAACTCTTTTTCTTTCGGTTTATCTTATTTACAGTTATTCTGTAGACATCGTGTGTTTGGCCCACTGTGATGTAAAGCTTATATAATGTTAATGTCATAAAGCTCGGCCTCGTGATTTGTGTTTGCATGCTTTTTAAAGCTTTACACAGGGAAAGCAAACAAAAAAATAACATTCAGTCTGTAACTCTGCACACCTTGCTAACTGGTAAATTATCTTATTGGTCAAAGATAAGAAAAAGCCTTCTCAGTTCTTACAGGAGCAAATTAGAAATTCTGCCTATCTTTCTGTTATCGTCTTATCTGTACTTTCCGAGACAAAAAGAAATCAGACTTTACTTTCAGATTTTAGTACTGTTGTCTGAAAATCACAAACCAGAACCACAAGAGCGTTAAACACATGTTAACGCCTGTGCTAAGTAAATAGTTATATATAATAGTTAATTATGTCATACTTCTTATTTCATTGTCCAGGCAGGATTAATACTGTTTAGCTACATAATACAAGATTTATTAGTATTTTACTATCAAAGTTGGTTGGTGGTCTCTGCATCAGTATAAATGTTACTCAGCTCATTTTTAAGTCTTAGAAAAACAAAGGCTGTAGATAAATAAAACCACCAATTGTTTGGTTATAATCTCTAATTATCTGCCATCTCTTCCTCACGTGCTGTTTCTCTCTCTAAATTCTTTCTCATGACTTTGTGACTAAGATGTTTCGTAAGCTGTTCAGCTTCCAGAAATTCAGTCTCTGATAACAAGAAAAATAATTAAATCACTTTTATCAGATCATATCCACCAGTCAGACAAATGGACAGTTAATGTTAAGACTCTAAAAATTGACCTTTGATGCACAGAATGTGTTAAATTCTTAGGTCAACTCATGATTTTATCTAATGTGCTACAACACATAGGCCTCTTTCAGGGCTGCACAACTGCTCAAATATTAATCCTAGTTTCCCAAAATTAAATGAACACGATCAACTGAGATATTTATGCACATAGAAAACACTCCATGTAGATATAATTAGTTGGCGTGTTTTTGGTTCTTTGTTCAGACATATAGTGAAAAGAGTAGATGTTGCTCTTTACCTTTCTGCTTGACAGAAACCAAAAACACGTCTACAGTAGTAAGAAGACATGATGAACGTGTTTGAGCTATAATTAGTTGGTCTCATTTTTTGGAAAATCTGACATTCAACGCCTCATTTCACATTTTTATAAGTAATTTTTAGTCACACCTGTCTGAGCTGTTGTGCTGCAGTAATTGAGTGGAGACTAGAGGCTTCTCTCTGCACAGACACCCAGATAGCATGTACAGTAGCCTGCATGTGAGGCGTTTAGGGAACATCAGTAAAACTGTACCGTCTATTGATAGTACAGTCTACTAATATTTGTGTGTTTTCAGATGAGTTATTCCATCTAAAATCATCAGCGTCCTCCTGAGTGGAGACTAGAAGCTTCTCTGTGCACAGACACCCAGCTAGCGTGTACAGTAGCCTGCATGTGAGGCATTTAGGGAACATCAGTAAATTGTATTGTCTTTTGATAAACACATGTTCAGCAGGTGAGGTGTTTTGGGTGCAGTTTTATTTATATTTTGTCTCTAGAATATGTACTGAATTCAGGTAAAGAAGAGTCTGATTTTAAGTCTTATTTTGATGCAAAGATTTGTGCATTTCTTAGAATGTAGCACAACATGGAAGTCTGTGTATTTAAATGCAAAGGTGCAATGAATATATTTTTCCCTAAAATCAGTGAATTGTTGTGATATAAATCTGTGATCAAAATAATCGTGATCATCATTTTGACCATAACTGTGCAGCTTTCGCTTCTTTGTATTAGTCAGTTGTACAACATTTTTCAGGCCTGTTGGATAAAGTCAAAAATGCAAGGCTCATACACAGGTATTAGGAATATTAGATTGTTTAAAAATGGCACCATTACAACTACAACAACTTCTTCTACTGCTTCATTTTATTTCTTTGTGGTGCTTAAATGAAGAACTGTAAGCAAACAGTTGCTTATTTACACATCCAGCTATCACAGATCAACTTTATCATTTATTTGTAGTTTCTGGTCACCTGGTAAATCCAGTAGTTGCCTTTGGTTTCCACACCTCCAACTCCAGACAGAAAAATGTGACTCCGCTTTGTTCACCTGCTAGTTCTTATCTGCTGCTTGGTGCAGGAAAAGTCGTGTTGAGTGGATTTTTGGAGCTTTAAAAAAAAATTGGGCTTAAGTTATGTATGATGGAACTGGGACACACTGTATTTTTTAAAGTCATGTAAATTGGAAGATCATTGCTTTGGGCTGCATGTTTGAACTTCTCTGCTTAAATCAAGATCGTGTGTTTGATGTTGACTAGAAGAGTTTGGGGGTAAATTTCAGCTGAGGATCGACTGAAGTGTGTTGTGAGCTCTGACTGACAGCAGGCAACTGGTCGGGTGTGTTTTTTTTTTTACCTCTTTTTTTATGGGGGCAGCTGAGAGGTAAAAGTGTGCCACCCCTCTGTGATAAATCCTTCACTCCCGGTGTTCAGCAGGACACTGTCTGGGACGAAATGTCTAAAACGAGTGAAGCGGCCTGGGATCATAATTACATTAGAGACCGTACACATTCCTGCGTAGGAGGAGGTGATGGGAGGCGGTGGAGTGTTTCACTGGTCCTGTCTAAAATACACACACTTTTCTGTTTTTGACATACTCCCACATTCCCGTGAGGTCAGGGCTAGATTAGGTCCAGATTTAGTTTTATTTTTTCCAGGTTAGGCTCATGTTTGGTTGGTTGGGATGAGGGCCTCGAGGGGAGAGTTTCTCAGTGATGTCCTGCCACAGAGAAGAGAAAACAATAGCAGGACAGGACTGAAGGCGAGGAAGTGAGCAGGAAGTGAGCTCCTCGTTCCCCTGCAGCCCCTCCGCCGTTATAGGGAGGAGACGCGAAGGGAATCTGAGCTGTGAGGAAAAGAGGTTAAAGTTGAGCCGAAACACGCACAGCTTGATACGCTCCTGGACTAGTTTACGTCATTACCTGAGGCCAAGAACACTTTACCTCCCAGCAGCTTTATCCAGCTCGTTGGATGTTACATTTGTGTGTTTTCAGATAAGTTATTCCATCTGAAATTATCAGCAACCTTCTGCTCAACCCCCTCTGATTTGCTTGAAACTTTTTTTTATCATGAACTATGAATATGTGAAAGTTTAGGTTGATATATGAAATGCTTTCTAAGATTTTTTATTATTTTTTATTTGCATGGCGATCGAATTCTCCACGTTTTTTTCACACATTAAAATTTGATGTTAATATCTCAGCAACTATTAAGATAAAAGCCTTAAATGTTCACTGTTATTTCTCATCAAACCATTGATTCAGAATCTGCAGTACTGGACAAGTAGGTCAAATAATCTCTGATTATGGGTGAGTTGAAATATGAAAAAACAATGAAGCTGTAATGACATGTGTCGTCTTTGAGCTCAAAAAATTTACAATGCAAGTCAACTAGTGATATTTTTAATTTGCAATAATTGCAGAGCAATACTTTTTAATATGAAATACTTGATCACAAAAATGAAGACAATTATTTTCATCGTAATTTGAGAACTGATTGAGCAAGTATGACAGGTAGTAGCACAAAAAAATATTGCTAAAAAGCCTATTCAAAGTACAGAGTTCAGAGTTCTGTAGTTTTAAAATGGTTCTCCAAATACAATCATTTTCTAACATGGGCATATTGTTGATTTTCTGGGCACAGACCTTGTTTCGTGGGAGACTTGTCATGTAGTTTTGTGTAATTTCTTTAGGAATTATCACTGCTTTAGGTCACTACGGCTTCCATTCTTTTTGATAACTTAGCTCACCCATAATCAGAAAGTATTTGATGTACTTGTCCAACATTGCAGATTCCTTATCAATGACATGATGTGAAATAACAGTAAGAATTTCAGGCTTTTATCTTTAATAGTTTGTGAGATATTGTTGTTCAAACAAAGCCTCACATTTCAATGTGCGAAAAACCTACTAGAAGTGGGTCAACGGGCAGAAAATATTTGATATATCAATCTTCATAGATGTTCATATTTTATGTAACAAACATTTCGGGCAAATAAAAGATGGTTGAGCAGAAATTGTTCTTAAAATGTGATGATTTGAGACGGAATGTCTCAGATGTTATGAAGAATTTTGATTTCCCTTAAACCAGCAAACAAGTGCAAAGAGAGAGGAGATTCTATGTCACAGGATATTTCATTGTCCATGTTTTTGATGGAGCATCCGACTGCAGACCGTTTCAGAAGAGAGAAGAGCCCCAACACATGAGATACACCCCTTCATTTTCCAGCCCATGGACGTTTCAAAGTAAATAGGCTTCACATTCACAGTAAATTGAGCTTCTTTAACACTAACGGAGAGTGAAAGAGGATCCTCTGTGTAAAAACTTCAAGAGTTTCTCAAATGGTAAAAAGTTCAGGGATTACAGGGCAGATAGAACTTCATGTTATACCAGCATTTTAACATTAGCAGAAAATAGTGGATTCAAGTTACCAAATGTGTTGTAAAAAATGAGGATTTGTGTTTGTCCCTGAACTAACAGTACTGTGACATTTTTATCCTGAGCAGAATGGAATTTTTAAAAAAATACAGGAAAATATTTTTATTCTGTGTACAGTTTGAAGTTTAGGCACATAATGTTCACTAAAAATTAAAGTGTGATTTTTATTTCAAATTATATGTTAAAATCTGTTTTAGAGAGATAGATTTGTCACACCCAACACAAAACTACAAAAAGCATTTGCCTCGTTTACCCGATGAGTACATTAACATTACCTGACGTCCTGAGTGGAGAAAATATGCTTAAAAATGTGTTAAACGAAAGGAAAACTGCTAGTAGAAGTGAGACACCTCATGTCTAGGGACTCCTCATGTTGAGATCTGCAGTTGGATCCTGTTGGTTTATTTGCTACACTTGTAGGAGCTGTTTTATGACAGAGTTAAGTTTGAGACAAAGTTGTTTGTTTGCTCTGTAATCTAAGAAGTTATGTTAATGTCTAACAAACACTACAGTAGTATTTTGCGGTGTTTTATCAGTCAGTGTAGGACAGACACATGAGGTATCTAACTAAAAATCCCACAGATTTGAAATATCTGAAATAAAAGATGCCTTCATCAGTGTTACTAAGCCCACATATGAGCTGTGTGACATGAAGCTTGAACAGTTCAGGAAAAACAACATCATACTTGAGCCTTTAGTTTCATGTGTGAGGGAACAAATGCTTTGGTTCTGGATAAACGTGTTTGTTCTGCTCCAGCGATGATCTGATGCCATGTGTGTTTCCTCTCTCAGGGTTGGAGCTGTGCGACCCTCCGCATCGTCTCATGGTCGCCATGATCAGCGGCTTCTTCGGTGTGTTTGCAGAGCTGCTGTTGCCAGGCATCGCTGTTCTGTGCCGTGATTGGCCGATTCTCCAGGCGGTGGCCACGCTGCCTTTGCTCCTGCTGCTTTCTTATTGGTGGTGAGTCAGGTGGCAGGTTTTGGGTTTAAAGGTATTTGTAGAGAAAGTGAGTTGTATCACAGTGGTGTTCAGTGTATCAGTCTCACATTGTGACATCCAGTTTAAAATTTTAGCAGTTTGCAGCTGCTCCAGTCTCAAACTCTCATCTCTTCCAGACACACCTGAATTCACATTACACCCTCTGAACCCCAGTTTATCTGCATTTCTTTTTCTTTCTCATCACATTTTTACTCACTGTGGTCACATTTTTCACTGCAATATGAAGTCCTGTACATCTATGGAAACAGCAGAGCCATGGCTAGAAGTGGAGACAACTTAACATTTTAAGTTAAAATGCTATAAATCATAAAAAGAGAAAACATGAAATTAGATTTTCGTTGTTTAATTTACAAAAATGGGGGCAAACTTGAAATCAACATGTCCAACAGTTTACCAAATGCCCACAGGTATTCCCAAAACTGAAACTGATGATAACAGCTGAGTCACTGATGGCTTCACAGTTTTGCCAGGGAGCACAGATTTTCTTTTTATTTATTTATTACAGAACCTAGTTATAGCAAATGGTTTATTTGTGGCAGATTGTAGCAGAGAAAGATTTTGATGAATTGTCAGGATTTTATGCTTAGATTTGGTTAATTTAAATCAAGCACCAGAAAGTTAAATATAATTTTAAATATTTTTTAAATTATTTTCTATTATATGATTTTACAGTTTCAGGTTCCTAGAAAAGGTCTAATGTTAGCATTTTTTTTTGTTTCAAAATAACATGTTTTTCAAACCTGCCAGTGGGTTCTGGGGTACACAGGGTTAAATAAATAATATCCTCCTTATTTTTCTGAATACCACTCAGTTAGTTTAGTTATTTATTCAGTTATTTATTTTCATTTCAGGAGTAAGTAACAGGTTTGCTGATGCTATCTAGTTTTTAATGATAATGTGGTATCAAAAAAAATATCTTCTTTTATCTTGCCAAGGAATTGTACAATGTAGACAGCTATTTTTAAATCTAATGTACAATCAAAAAACACAAATTTAACGCAAATTAATGTTAAAGAGGATGTTCGATCTCTTCGTCTCTCTAAAAGATCATAACGGAGCTGTTTTTTCTCAGCTGTGCATCAGTTTTTCCGGAGTCTCCTCGCTGGCTGTTGGCCACAGCTCAGATTCCTCAGGCGAAAAAGAGCCTCCAGGAATTCTCCACCAGAAACGGTGTTTGTCTGCAGGATGAGATCTACCCTGGTGAAACGCTGCTGTCAGGTACACAGTCGCTCAAACACACACTTATACTCTCACACACAAACTTGTATATACACACAGACACAAACTTTGGTCATCTAACTTTTTCTCTCATGAGAAAAGTCAGAAACAGTTCAGGTCCTCCACCACGTCAGCCAATTTAATTTGAATGAACCATTAAAATATTGTAATGAAGCAAATAGTTATCTCAGTCACATAATGTTTCTTTGCATGCACATTTCTTATGTATTATGGTACAGAAAAAATGCTTGATGTTCCCAAAGTGTTTAAGAAAAAGACTTGAGACTCTCCTGTTCTGTCAGTGACCTTGAAGGCAAAACAGCCACAAGTTTTGGATTTTACTGAATCAAGTCTGACTCAACTCAAGCAAAACCTGTATTCATTTTTAGTCTTTTTTTTTTTTTTTTAGAAAGAATCTTGCCAAATATAAATGAAAACTGCAACTAATGATGATTTTTTTTTTCAGTTTAACTGCAACTTGATCATTTGGTCCATAA
>OMNN01002233.1:0-10085 GCA_900302755.1 Chromis chromis | reverse complement strand
AAAAAAAAAAAAAAAAAAAAAAAAAAAAAGCTTAATATTGTCTTTAAAATGTCTTCTTTATCCAACTGTGTAACAGCTTTTCACTTTACAATGTCATAAAACACAAGAGGCAGGAAATCCAAATATTGAAACGCTGGAACCAGTAAAGTTTTTATACATTATTAAACGGATATCAAAATAGTCACTGAATAATTTAATGCCGATTAACCAATTGTTTAAGCTACAATTTAAATCATTCAGCTTTAATTAACTCAATGTATCCCCTCCAGCAGCAACTTTCAACCTATTTATTATATATTATTTGATAAGATTCGGTCTGTAGAATCTATAAGATTTAGAGATTTGGCTTTTTGGAGCCTTAAGACATTTCTTACCATCACACTTTTTGAATGCCAAAGATTTACTGCAATTATATTTTGCTAATAAAAACAACAAATTTTAACTATTCCATCAAAACATTTAATCTAATCCTCTTTTTCGTTTCTAGAGATAGATTCAGTGTACGGAGAAGACCATCGACCGAGTTACCATTCAGTTCTGGAGATGCGTCGGACTCGTGTCATCTGGAAGAACTGCCTCATACTCAGCTTCACTCTGTAAGTTTTATCTCTACATGTTTGTACTTACTTCACCAAGGTGAAAACTCTTAACTTGAGGATTCCCAGCTAAATTTTCCTTTTTTATCATAAATAGTGAGATGTAGATGAAGGTGAGTGGACAAATTAGAGAGTGATTTTAAAGACTTGAGACAGATTGTGTGTAAATCATCTGCACGTTTAAACAATGAGCTCCTGTGTGTCTAATTGTTGGTCTAACTCCCCTCCAGGTTCATTGGAACAGGCATCCAGTACTGTTTCACCAGAAACCTGCACAGTTACTCCACCAACTTCTACTTCGGCTACTTCCTCCGAGTGATAACCGGAGCTGTGGGCTGCATCTTCATCTGTCTGTCTGTGAATCACTTCGGTCGGCGTGGTATGCTGCTTCTCTCCGCCATCATCACTGGACTGTCGTCGCTGGTGCTGCTGGCCCTTACTCAGTGTATGTTACAAGTATCTGTCTCCCACATTAGTTTACTTTAGTGACACCTAATCATTGCTCTTTCTGAACCCCTAGCAGTTTCTGGGTGTCTTTTGCTCATGTTAGGTTGTGTTAGGTTATAATGCCATAAATCATAAAAAAGAAAAATAATAATTTGAATAATAAGTCACTTTACAAAAATGGAATCAGCATAGATACCATTTTTCTAAGAACCCACAATGATACCTGGAAAAAAATGTTGAATGAAAATATTTTTCTTCCTATAGTTTTAATTTGTTTTCATTCATTTATGCTGTCCTCTTTATGTAAACACAGCCTGCAGTTCAGCTGAAAAGTCCCTGAAGTTTTGGTATTTGACTGTTGGTTGCAACTAAATGAATCACCAGTTCTCATTTGCACTGTGAATACATTTTTTTTGCTTTTAAAAGAATCTGGTTACTGCAAAGTAATATATTTTTGGCAAAATTTTAAATATAGATTGTAGTGATTTTAACGAAATATCCTGATTTAAAGCACAGATTTGGCTGTTTTTCCTGACAGAACCGAAAGCCACACGACTGAAACCCCAACAATACTGTTTTTTTCTGGCCCTGATAAGTGGTGTAATTTTGGTAATTTTTGTGAAGAATAATGCGCCTTTCAAACCTACTGGTGGGTTTTGAGGCTCAGGGGGATAAAATGGAAGCAGACCTAAGTGAAATGACAACTTCAAATTTTTACAATTGACTCAACAAACTTGACAGATTTTGTTTCATGTTGAAGGAATGTTTAATTACGTTGAATTGGAAATGTTTTCTTGACATTTCACACAACTCTGTGACAAATGTTAACATGTCAGTCAGCGTCGTATTTCTTTCAGCTTGGAAATCATGAAACAGTGCAGATCTGTTGATGGAGTCACTTGTATACATTTATAATCTATTTGAAGATCCCTCGATGCCCTTGAAACTGAAATGTTTATGTGATGTCTCCTCTGTTGATTCTACTGCAGTTATTCTGGGTCTAGTTTAAACTGTTGTCTTTTCTCTGTGTCAGACCTCCGAGGCGGCCTGGTGTTGGTGCTCTCCGTCCTGGGTTTGCTGTTCTCTCAGGCTCTCGCGATGCTCAGTGCGTTCTTCGCCTCTGAGGTGATGCCAACTGTCGTTCGGTGAGTGTGATGAGGCAGTCCGTTTATAATTTTCTTATTATGATCAAATTCCATGAAAATACAGACAGTAAATTTAATCATATTGTTTCATCCAACTCACCTAGGGCCTCCCAGTTGAGGTCACGGATTTTCTTGAAATAATTCATGCAACAACTTCTACCTAAACCATGGAATCTTGCAAAATCCCACAGCTCTACTCCAAATACTTTGAGTTATGAATTTTTGAAAATAGGCCCTCGGTGTTAAATTTGATAACTTCAGCGATTCTTTCAAAGCATCTTTAAAGCCTCACCAATCGCTTATTTTTCATTCATTTTGGCAGATTTTTTTTACTGAATATCCCAGAAACCTCAAGACAAAGTTGGAATTTTTTTTTACAGAAATTAAAATAATAAAAATGTATAATTTATCATAAAAACCAAAACTCTTTAATTTTCAAAAATGCATATCTCCGCTAATATTCACTCAATTCCAACCAAATGTTTGTTGTGGGTAGAAACAGCTTAGTTTTGTCATATCTAAACGTCATTTGGTGCTACATCAAAAATTGACTGCCAAAGGTCTACCAAAGGATTGTTTTGATTTCTTTGAAACTTTTTGAAGAGAATGTCTTCATCTCTTTCTCTATTCTTTCCATTGAAAACATATTAAAAAATAAAGATGTTATATTACTCCTTCATTATTTAAACATTTTATGAAAATGACACATTTTTCGTAGTTTTCAGTGCCTTTAATTGTCAAGTAAATATCTGTATTTTGTTGATTTCAAGGTTTTATATGTCTATATGGTACCTGTTGAGCTAAAAATGCATATCTCAAAAAGCATTTGGAGTAGAGCTGTGGGATTTTGCAAGATTCCGTGGTTTAGGTAGAAGTTTTTGCATGATTTATTCACGAAAATCCATGACTTCAACTGGGAGGCCCTAGGTGAGTTGGCATGGAATGATCCTACTATGAAGCACTTCCTGTGTAGCTGAAGCCTGGCACACAATCCCCCTACAAATATAGAATCTACTTTGCAGTTTAGTACCATTTTTAAAAATGTCAAGTGTATAGCTCGCTGAGTTAAGGCGTTACCATGTGGGCGCAGGTCGCCAGCAGCGGTCGTGAATTTGAGTCCGGCTCAAGACCCTTTGCTGCATGTCACTCTCCTCTATACCCCCTTTCACCCTGTCTCTCTCTATCAATAAAAAATGGGAAAAACTCCCCAAAAATAGTAAATATAAAAATTTCTGTCGCTGTAGTAAAGGGAGTAGATCATGGTCTCATCTCCAAACAGCATAAAGTTAAAGATGAAACCTTCTTTTCAATATGTTAAGCAGAATTAGTATAGTATTTTAGTTCTGTGTGAAAAAAGAAGAAGAAAAGAAACACTATGCAAATGTTTGGGCAACCCAAGAGATGTGAGCTCATAGCTTTAACCAAGGTCTTAATTAGTTTGTTAGAATAATGGCTTGTTCACAAACGTCATTAGGGATTATGGTTAGGTTATGCAAATTTCAAAGCTGACAACTCAAGCCTTGTCACAACAATCTGCAGCTATGGGCTCCTCTAAGTAACTGCCTGGCGTACTGTAAATTAAAATAACTAATGCTCACAAAGCAGGCTAAAAGAAGATTGCATTGCATTTTTAGGTAGTCATTTCCTCCATTCATGATGTAATTAAGAAATGGTAGTTCACAGGAACAGGTCTAGAGGACCAAGAAAACTTTCTAAGAGAACTGCTCGTAGGATCTGCTTGGAAAATAAATCAAAATATCTGACTGCAAAAGACATTCAGGAAGATTTAGCAGCCTGGGAGTGGTGGTGCAGCGTTCTACTGTGCCCGAATGTAACCTTCATGAAAGAGCCATCTGAAGAAAACCTTTCCAGCATCCTTTTCACAAAATTCAGCACCAGAATTTTGCCAATGCAAATCGCATTTTGGAAGCAAGTTAAATTAGAACTTTCTGACTGCAATGAGTAAAGGGATGTTTGGAGAGAAAAAAAGGGCAGAATTTCATGAAAACAACACATCTCCAATTGTTAAGCACAGGGTGGACTGATAATGCTTTGGGCTTGTGTTGCTGCCAGTGACATGTGGAACATTTCACTGGTTTTCTCATGACCCTCACAGTCCCCCCAAATCAGATGTCTAAAGAGCAGTCCATGCACGACGGACCAAGAATCTCAAAAAACTTGGAAGCTTTTGGAGGAAGAATGGGGAAATTCCCCAAACCAGAACTGAAAGATTCTTAGCTAGTACCAAGGACATTTATAAGCTGATACTTGCCACAGAGTACCGACCATACAGGGTGCACAAACTTTAGCTTTTGGCTGTTTTCCTTTTTTTTATTCAGAAACTCGAAAAGATTGAAACAAACGGCAAGTTTTAAAGAAGCAATATGAAGAAATACGGCATCTTTAACTTTATGCATTTTGGAAATCAGGTGATCTCTTATTTGCTTAGTTATTCACAGCAACAGTATGTGTGTGACCCAGTTTCAAGGCTATATGTCCTCTATAGGAACTAACAGGCTTTGGGCTGCGTACTACAGACACGGTGGGGAAGTTGGAAAGTATAGTTAGAAAAAACAATGTCAAAACAAAACGTGATAAAAGTATTGTCTCACCATAATGATTTGTTCTCCTTTTCCTCCTCCTATGTCAGAGGTGGCTCCCTCGGCCTGGTTCTGGCCTCCGGTTGTGTTGGCAAGGCCGCCTCCTCCCTGATGGAGCTCCAGAACAACAGCGGCTACTTCCTCCACCATGTCATCTTTGCCTCCTTCGCCGTTCTCTCCGTCCTCTGCATTATGCTCCTACCCGAAAGCAAACGCAAGCAGCTGCCCGACTCCTTGAAGGAGGGCGAGAGCCAGCGACGACCGCCTCTCTTCCTGTCCCGACAGGACAACCTTCCTTTGCTGTGCACACGGCAGCCTTTGTCGGAGTACAACCCCGACAACTATTCTCGGCTGGTTTCTGCCACCAGGAAGATGTTGACTAAAGATAATTTGCCGTACAGGATTGCTGTGCCAACTCATCCCCCTCTGTTGTCAGACAGTGACTCACAGGAACAAGAGAATGAGACACAAAGAGAAATTGTATCTTGATTCTGTTAACAGACTCTCTTCATCCTCCTCTGTACAGACTTGGATTATCCCACCTCCTCCTTCTAGATTTACCTCTAACAGTCTACGACCAGCCTTCACTGAAGAACTGACCTCAGCCTGGATGCAGTGCACTTTAGAGCGATGGCTCCAACTCTGTTGATTTTTGGCAATATGAGGTGCGATCAAGAGACTGTACCTGATTTACATTAGCTTACTATCACCTTAAAAGTAGCCTTCTTGTGCAGCGATACACCTCTCCCACTGATGTGAATGCTCCCTGAAATCCAGTTCTGACCGCTTGCACAGTCCCGATTTCACCATGGACATCAAAGTTGCACAGACAGCAAACATCAAAGTCTGTGTGAAACTGACTCGTGTCGAGGATCATCACTGGTGTGAACCAGAGAACAGCAGTATGCAGTGGAAGAGCATGCAGTCTTCAAGACTAAAGAAGATGCATCAGCTCAGCAGTGAAACCAAGAGCATGCCTGTTGTTTTCTTTGTAATTTACAAGGTTGTGTGCCGTGAATTCATCCTACAGACTGTCAACGCTGAGTTTAGAACAATTGTCCTGAACTGCAGTGCATGCAAATGTGTGTCTTATCACAATGCAAGTTTTTTGGCTACATCAACTTAATGATTGCTCTCCCACCACCCAACTTGCCAGATTTGGTTCCCTTAAACTTCTTCCTCACAGAGAGGAGATTGAGTGCTTGTCACGTCTCTTACAGAACAGGAATTCAGGGAGCGTTACAAACATGGCAGGAGCTCTGGGAGCAGAGTGCCACTGCACAAGATGACTACTTCAAATGGGACAGCGGTCAAGTTTAAATCAGGTGCGGTTTTTGCTTTTTATAGGCAGTCTTGTTACTTCTTGATTGCATCTTGTATATTTGTTTCTTCTTGTTCTATTTTACCATTGTGTGGTGACATTTTCTCACTTAGATTCTGGTAATGTGCTGGGTTACAGTGGCCCTATATAGCTTTCTTGTCATTCAGAACTTTGTGAGGGCCACAAAAGTTCCTACTGAACTGTAACATTGCATGTTCTGTTTTTCTGAGGTACCTCCCCTTGATAGTGACCTCACACTGACAATTAGGTTTAAATGCCTCCACAGAGGTGAGCAGACACTAGTTTCACCAGAGAAACTCTCTGTTTTGCAGCTGCTATCGATCATGTGAGCAGAGGCCTTTATTCATTTATTAGTAGCCTAACGCATGCACTTTTCATTAAATCTGTCTGATTCACCAGAAGTATCTCAGTGCTGAGAGGAGCCCGATAATTGACCAGGAAGCAAAAGACTGGTTCATACTGTTCTTGTAAAATACACCAGAGGGTGCAAAATGATGCACTGGTTACTGAAGTCAATGGATGTTCATCTAGCATTTTTTATGTTACCTTGTGCCACTAACAAGTCTTGGTAATGCATTTATTATGGCTAAATGTTGGGCTGTTATGTGAGAGGAAAAAATCAACCAGACGATTAATTTAGTCCACTCTATAACCACTTGGGTTTCCAAGCTCAGATTAAAAGAATGTTGTTTTTAACTGCTTTTTTCAGACACTGACAATAGCTGTTGAGTTTACAAATGTACTTACCACTGTCCCTTTAGTCTGTCTGGAGTCACAACTGAAACATAACACTGGTTTCAATGCTTCAGAATTAAATAGGACCAATCATAACTGGAGGGCATTAGATATTTTCACAACTGATAGTTGAATGTTTCTCTATTTATATATATTTAATAAGACGTTACATTGTGGATGTACTTCTTCCAACTCTGTTACAGGAACAGTCTTGTCGTTTTCAAGGTTGCCTTTTGTGAGATGTTACTGAGCAATAGTTGACTGTTTGCACACTGGCAGTCAGAGTTTCTAATTTGTGAGCAAACAAAGGTGCTTTTGTTATAGTTGGTCATAGAAACTTATATTACATTTTTTTTTTTTATGTGATTTGTCTGCATTTTGTTGTTAAATGAAAAACTTAACCATCGTGCCATCAGCTCACACAACTAAATCAAGTCATATTTTGTCATTTGTAAACTAAATTTAAAACATGCAAATCAACAACATTAGAGTTTTAAAGGTACAGAAATGTGATGCCTCTCAGAACACTAGATGGTGCTCTTCTCTTACAAATATGTTTTACTCTCTGTGAAAACATCTATACTGATATTCAGGAATATTGTATTTGTGCAACTTTATTATTGTTATTTCTTTTATTTAACCAGATAAAGCACTGACAACCTCTCTTTTACAATATTGACTATCACACACTAACATTTTCCCACTGCAGCCTCTTATGGCAGTCTATGGCAGATAAAACAGCCACATGAGTTGAAACTTTGACTCAGGTTTAAATAAACTCAACTTTGACATAATTATTGTGTGACTGTCTTTGTTGTTATGTTAACTATTACATTGTTGTAAGTCACTGTTTTTAAAATTAAATTGAGAACCACATCTGTCTGCTCCAGTGTTTGTCTGAGTGTCCCAGGGTACAGGCTGACCAGACGACCTGAGAGGGGAACAAAGAATAACATATGAATTATTGGCCCCACTGTGTGTCCAGATAAAGCAAATGGAGCAGCTGTGTTTCTTATTAGAATGACACCCCTGTTCAATAATTGATTTGATGTATGCTTTGTTTACATAACCTGGAGCAGGAGGCACAGTACCTTACAACAGCTGCATAAAAATAGTTAAAATGGTAATAAACAGTAATAAAATGACACTTAACACAATAAAATAAGACCCGAGACATACATAAGAAACCATGGCCTTCCGTAATTTAAACAATTTAAATAAATGCCTGGTTCAACATCAAAATACCACAAAGCTTCCATCTGTTGACAAGCTTTATGGAGATGCTGATTTCCTTTTCCAGCAAGACTACTACCAAATGGCCAGCCAACTCACCTGACCTGAACCCAATGGAACCCTATATGGGGCACTGTCAAGAGGAAGATGAGAAGCTGAAGGCCACTATCAAAGCAACCTGGGCTCCTCAGCAGTGCCACAGGCTGATCATCTCCTTAACACACCACATTAATGCAGTAATTCATGGTAAAAGAGCCCCAACAAAGTATTGAGTGCATAAATTAACATACTTTTCAGAAGTTGGACATTTCTGTATTGTAAGTCCTTCTACTGATTGATCTTAGGAAATATAATAATAATTAATAATATTAACTAATAATTTGAGATACTGGGTTCCTAATTTTAATGAGCTATAAGTCATAATCCTCAAAATTAAAACAAAAAAAGGTGTAAAATATTTCCTTTTACATATAATAAATATATATGAAAGTTTACTACTTGTTTATTTTTTTTATTAATTATGAAAAATAAAGAGCTTTTTCCACAATATTCTGATTGTTTGAGATGCACTAGCATTTTTTAACGTGGATTTAAATGTTTATCAGTGGCAAGTCAATAAATGCATGAGCTGGGTGTGACTGTACAAGGGCTGCGGCAAGGTACAAATGCTTTATGAAGTGAATAAAACATTAACAGATCAGATATTTTGACATATATGCTGTAAACCACTCAAGTTTATGAACCAACTCATTCATCTCAATATAATCTTAGGAAAGCTTATGCAATAGTCTCTGCACTGTAATATATTTACACTAAACAGATCAAGTTTATATAATCATATATCTATAGAAAGGCAAAAACAGAGGGGGATTGGGGCATCTGAGTTATTCTGTCAAACCAGCTTCAGCAGGTTGGCTTGGGTTCGTATATATACACAGTTTGACACAATCTGCAGGTAACCAATTGTCCTACCAATTTATGAAATGGCCTCTGTGAAGCCGTTTTAAAAACAGGATCTCGGGGCCAGCAGATAACGAAGCCTTGACCCCGAAAAGATGGTTTCCTTCCCAGTACATTCTGTTCTGTTCGTACCTGTGCACCAAGCTGTCCCTCCTTGATCTTAGGGATGTTGGTGTGTGTTGTTTGCAGTGTGTGAAGATCCACTTTGTTCAGCTCATTGTTGAACTGTTCTCAAAACTGCCAGGGCAGGTCATTGGCTGGAAAAATACATCAGCAGGCAAAGGTCACAGCATCAAAGAGCTTTTTCCGCATGACTTAGATCATCAACTGGCAGCAGAATGTTTACTGCTGATGTTCATATGGAAAACAGCAGATAACATGCAAAGCACTTTTTAGTTGATGTTAAAGAGGTTTTCACTTACCCATCAACAAGCGGCGTCTCGGACATCAGCTTAAGAGCTCTGGGGCCTCATTTATAAAACATTGCGTAGGATCCACACTAGAAGTGTGCGTAAGCCCAAAAGCTGAAAATGGCGTACGCAAAAAGGGGTTCTGATTTATAAAGCCGTGCTTACGCACATCTGCACGCACTTTCGCTTTATAAATCACACTTCATCCTGGAAGATTGCGCAGATGGATTCACCTCATATCCCGCCCTTGACACACCCATATTTTTACCATGAATGGTCAATGCAAAGTACCTCATGAATGCCTTTGCATATCAATAAGCTGCTGATCAATGGCATTTTACGCTCGATCATGACAGAGAAGACGAAGGAAAGTAATTTCACGGAGACCGAAATAGAGGTGCTTGTGGGTGGAGGTCAGAAAAAATATTTCATTTGGTGTTTTTTATTTTATCACTAATAAAATAAAAAACAAGTGAGTGGCAGAATAGTGTGATTTCCACAGAGCCAGCCGTCAGCCTGCAGTCTGCTCCCTGTGCGTCAGGATGAATGAGTCGTGTTGACCCTGCAGGCCACCGTGCCACGAAATCTGTCAAAACCTTGATTGAGGTGCAAATAAT
>OMNN01002231.1:7351-30070 GCA_900302755.1 Chromis chromis | reverse complement strand
CCCTCCGTCTCCTCCCTCCCAGTGTACTCTCCCCCCCCTACCCCTGCTCCCTCTTTGCCTCGATCTCCCATTTTTCCCTATGTAAAAGGCCTGACATGCACAGGCTATTTTTAATAAAAATGAAATAGCCTCGTTGCAGTGAAGCAACCCGATGCAGAGTGAAGTGAGACTGAAACAGCGATTTGCAATTTAGGGCTATGTCACCACTCATCATTCCATTCTGAGCCGGCAACAGCAAATCGTCCTCACGCTTTCATCCTCTATCCCTGCCTTACATTTCACACATATCTCGCGCACACTCATACTCGGAAGACTTCAAACAGCGGTGAATGACATGTACTGCTGGCAACGTGGGTTTTGGAGCAAAGCTGGCAGAGAGAAATGTAAGCCGTGAGCTCAGTCTATGCTAATGCACAATAGCAGAAGAAGACAAAAGTGTTGTGCAGGAGCCACTTCTTGTATTTTTCGTAGATTTGAGATGCCGGCAAACGGATGCAGATGCCAAACATGGAGCATTACATATGGATGGCTTGGTGTAATTTGGTGTGCAAAAGGAGACAAAAAAAAATCCAAGGGTGGATTTTCTTTTGAGGGAAAAAAAAATAAAAATGACGCAAAAAGAGTAGAAATTACTTAACGCTTCCTGTGATCAAATTCTCAATTTGAGGCAAGCTGTACTTTTTTAAAGTAGGTCAGTATCTGTAGAGAAGAAGAACATTGGTTTCATTTTCACATGTCTTTCCTTTCATATGAACCATATCAATTTGGATGTATCAGAAATTGTTATGGCTCACATTATACAGTGCTATCAAAGGCTGCTGCATTTCTATAGGCCCACCCTGTGCCTATTTTCCACTAAATTAATCAAAGCACGTGCACGTCCTTTGTGCATTTATTAAGTCAGATGAGACCAGAGGATTTGGGTTTGTCACTATGCACTATATCACTTATGTCCTTCAGCCACATTATTGATAATTTGCATGCAGCTGCGAGTGAATTTTAATGCTCAAATGCATTCATGAAAACTTTATTTAAATGTGTTGGAAGCCCACATGGCTGTGTACCTCTGACTCATGCACTGTTGCACCGTGAAGATGATAATGCACATCTCCATGCGTGCATCAGGGCGAAAGCAGATGTCACTGCAGGAAATAGTGAGGCAGAGTGATGGATGCAGGTGGGACGTGGATGGAAAAACTGCCATCACACAGTTTCGGTCTTTTCAAGTTGCTGACACTTTCTCACTGCATCAAGTTTCAAAGATCAATGGGCTGGGATCTGACTCAAATACTGACAAAACGCAGATCATTAAACTTTTGGGAAATGAGGACAAGTCATTGATTAAATTATTTATGAGCCTAATTAATCTCTTAAGGGGAACTTCTCTCACTACTGGGCATTGAGGCATGGGGAGACCATCTTTAGGGATGGCATCAATCACCTGCTGTCCAGGCAATTGTGTGTGACAGGGAGCAGTAAAGTACCTGAGCTCCACCTCATCGCCAAACCCTCGGGCTCTAAATTAATTGAAATTTTTTAAGACCACACTTATCTCCCTGCAAATGTGATCAATACGAAGATTCACACAAAACAGCAACGACAACAGCAGTGGGAAGCGAACGACTAATCGCGTCAGGTACAAAGTGAACCCTCCCTTTTCGGGTAATTTCTTATCAGACCGTAATGTTCATAGTTTCTGTGTAAAACTCGCGGCTATTTTTACAGCAGCTGGCAGAGAGCTCTGATTAGCAAACAAAGCTGTTGAACAAACAGTAGAGAAACATTTATCTAGAAATTGGTCTCAAAATATCCTCGTCCTTATTAGATAATGAGGAAGATGTCAGCTTCTTTGTGTCTTTTTCAGATTTGTATCTTGAAGAACTTGCTTCCAATTTTAATGAATACAGTCAAGACTGCACTAATTATGTCTTCTCTCAGGTGATCCTGTGCAGCATGTGTACTGCATGGGAATATTTGAGGAAAGGAGGCGAAATGAAGACGCACTCTGGGGAGACGAAACAAAACCCCCAAGCAGGAGCAGGAAGAAAACACACCGCAAACAAGCCATCATAAAAACCTACATCTGATCATCTATTTGTCAGCTATTCCTTGAAACAGACCATTTGGTGAACATCCGCAATGGCAGCACATGTTGTGCTTCTTTTTCTTTTATTCTGCAAAGGGGAAAGAAATGGCATTTCGCTGGCTGCTGGCCTTTCGGAGGAAGATCAGGACGTATTATCAGGCAAAGAGCAACAAGTTTTACCTCACCCAGAGTCCAAGGACAACTTTTTTGTGAGGATCAAAGAGTTGGAGGAAAGTCAGGCTCAGGATGCAGGAGGTGATGCAAGATCCCTGCCAAATGTGGCATTTCAACTAAATGACGCAAAACTTAATGATTTTGACTTTAAGAATAACGCGGGGAGGCAAATGGTCATACTTAAACATCCCGAACCTTCTGCCAAGTCCCTAATACCTAAACATAGCCCTGAACTCAATGTGAACCGCAAGAAAAGGAGCAATTTGACTAATGGAGAGGTTGAAGGTGTAATTAATGATCAGAGTCTAGTGCCAAGTTCAGAGGAGGAGGACGCTCTGCAGCCCGGGCTCTATTTGGAGACAGGTGTCGGCGACGTTCAGCCTGAGCGGACACAAGGCATCTTTAAGTGGGTCACAGAGGCTCAACAGAACCGGTCGGAGCCTCGATCTCGCCACCGAAGGAGCTGGCTCTGGAACCAGTTCTTTGTGATCGAGGAGTACAGAGGGCCTGAGCCAGTGCTCATTGGACGGGTAAGCTGTTGTCACAACAAGCCAGCATGTTCCTGTGAATCACCTGCATTGTATTGTGAGAAATTCTGGTCATGTCTCATTCAAGAAATTGTTTTTTTCAAGCACATACATTTCTGTAGAAAAACTACAATCACGCAAAGAATCATTTGAGCAACCAAAAATATCTTCTGTGCTCAATATATGCTGGTAAATGTTTCCATTATCAACATAGGTGCACGACTTTCACTCGTTAACTCTCTGTTTTCTTGATCTTTGTGGTCAGAAACAGGCATGTTGTCCTGCTGTCAACATCTCTGCTCTTTGCGCTCTCAGGTTTGACTGACAGAGTGCCACAATTCCAACCAGTCTGAAAGTTGGAAATTGAAGTTGGTAATTTCAAAACTGCTGTCATTTCTTGCAGTGTTATTGGTTACAAGGGAGGCAGGGAAGCACTGGCAGAATGATAAGCAGCTCCACAGCCTCACCTCAGCAGTTCATACGGTTTAAATAGAAATAAACAAAGTTTTTACACTCGGCTGAGATGGAAAAATTGGCATTCTAATAAAAGAGTTACCGCCTTGTGCTTGTATGCTTCTGCCTACTAGTGAAGTTGCAGTTTACATCGAAGTTGGTCCAGACTTGACCTTTGACTTTCTGAAGATAAAATGTCATCACCTCATCATTTTATCCTTTCAGACATTGTGTCAAATTGCGTCATAATTAGTATATGATCCTTGAGTTATGGCTAAAACTATGCTTTGTGAGGTCACACTGACCTTTGACCTTTGACCACCAACATCTAATTGGTTCATTCATGGGTCCGTGCAAACGTTTGTGCCAAATTTGAAGAAATTTGCTCTCAGCATTCACGATAATCGGATGGATGGACAGCCCAAAAACATTATGCTTCTGGCCTTGGCTGTCATCACCATAGAGGCTTAAAAATGCGACAAAGCACTGGGGAAGTAAATCATGATATATATGAGTTGAACAGCCACTGAAGCGGCTGCTTTAGTGCTGAGCCAAAAAAAATAACTGTGTGGAGTAAAGAAAAAACTGTAGCTCTCCTTAAATTAATTTATGAAACGGACATCAGTGCATCATGTTTTCTACATGGTTTAAGCTCTGACTGGTGCTTCTTTAAACAAATCCTTTCATCTTCTTTTACATCTTCTGCAACTGCACCATCCAGAGAATAAGAGCCTCCAGCTCCTTATCTCGATGACCCAACTCCTAATATTTGCATAATCATAGTGGATAGAAACATCCCTGACCGAAGTATTTTCTTTTCCAGATATCTTTTTGACATATGAATGACCTCCTAGTTACTGTTAACATCGCTAGCAGACTTATTAATATACTAACCTCCTTCTAGCTTGGAGTTAAAATGTGATGTAGCACATTGTCCAACAAAATCATATCTTAGGTTAATTTTTGTTTTATTTTTTTAACGGAACTACTCACTATTGATTTTAAAATTGAACTGTGGGACTTTTACTTATTAATGAATGAATGCCAAAGAAGTTCACATAAGGATGATTAATTTGAGCCAGAAAAGTTTCCTTGTATTTCTCAGTTGATGTACAGGTTTCAAATTAAAGGTCTGTAGTGATACACCGATGCTGATGCACTGGTAGCGTTTTTTCCATAGCTAAGATTGTTTTTGCCAGAGCTAAGAGGGGACCAACTTTAATAATGGAGACGGAGTAGATTACATCAGCTAGGAGTATGGCTGCGCCAACGGTGAAAAAAGCTAACAAGCATCCCAGAAAAGTTTTGAAAGCTTCAGATTAAAAAGGAAATTGGTGTCTAGATGGAGGATCATAGACTAAAATATGAGCATGTCAACAGTGTTTGTGTAATTACTCCTTTGACAGAAGGGGGAGACAAAAGTTCCACACTACAGGTTTAATGTGTGGCTGTGTAGCTTGAATTGTCAAGTTAGCCAGATAGTTTCACAAAAATTAAGCAAACTACCTATCAAAATAGCTAGCTAGTAAGCTTAATATCGTGCAGACCAAAATGAATAAATCTAGGTAAATACCCAAAGCTATAAACTATATGTGGGTGCTCTGTGCCTGCTTATCTTTTGCCAGTGCTCCATTAATTCCAGAGTAACCATTAAAGAACTAGAAATCCAATTTGAACCAAAGCAGACATACAGAAATTTGCTATTTTTGGAATTGCTGCCCACCATAAAGTGGAGCACTTTCTTCAAAAAATAAATAAAAATTGATAAACAGTGAAAAGATTCAGGTATTGTGTGGAAAAAGAGCAGGGAAATGACATGCAGTGAAGGTGCCCACGTGATATGTGCCGTAACCACTTTGCTGTTGGGTTGCCTGCAAAGCAAATTTTTACCTCGTATTACTCACACAAATTTCATCTCTGTAGTGCTTTGTCACCCCAAACAGCCAGTGTTGCATCTGCACGGATGTTAGTTGTCACCGAGTGGGGGCAAATGAGCAAGCTGTGCTCTTATGATGATATTACTGAAGCTAGAAAACAGCAAATACATGAAATAAGGAGAGAACTGATTTATTTTTAATTGCATGGTAGTAGTTTCTCTAAAAATGTCATTTTTTGTGCATGCCAAACGTTTTTCTGTGCCCAGACTGTACTAGCATGTTCCCAGGAATGAGGCACAAACATAATTGCAGTGTTTCAGCATCCCCACTTGTCATGTCACTTACATGAGTTTTCACAGTTGCCACACCAGCAACCTTCAACTGCTGTCGGTGTCGCTACACGAAAAGTGTCTGAGATGATTTAATCCACAGCACACCTGAACCATTCCATCCCAGGGGTTCACTTGGAGTATTTCACAGTCAGGCGCTCCACACTAATGCAGCTGCTGGCAGCTACAGTATACTCAGAGTAGGATTATATCAGCTGTAACGCTAACAGGGAATGCTGCCAGCCACTTTGTAGCTAGCAGTATACTTTATAGTGACAGTCTAGATTGGATTCTTACCAGTGCAGTATACACCTCATAAATGTTTAATCTTCCTCTCTGGTTGTTATTGATACAGTCAGGGAGGGGTGTTAAAGCAATCAGCGGACACACGGGACTGCTCATGCTTCTGCAAGCACAGTCTTGATGCTGATATTCATGTAATAAACTACCCCTGCATTGTGAGGGGGTTGAAAGCATAACATTTTCTCTCAGTGGCAGCTCACTTTGTTTGCCAAAAATAGAGGGATGATCGTGTCAAACCCATTGCCGGTTTGAGGTGAGCTATCAACAGTTCAAATCGCAGGTGCCTCAACCCGTGCAGAAGCAGAAGAAAGAATTCGGCTGCCAGGGAAAGAAGCAGATATAAACCTGGAGGTGGATGTACTGCATCGAGTGAGAGGAGGGGGAAAATTGAGATTACAGACTGAGAGGGAAAGTGACAAAGGGACTGGAAGGCACAGTTTCTTCTTTTTCTTGCTTTGTTTGTAAGGGGTGGATGAATTTCTTCCCCACCGTGAGAGTGTTTTTCCATGCTGACTGAAGCACAGCAGGACTGAGCCAGCAATTAGACAGTGAGGAGAGGAGGTCTGGATAGAAAGTGGGAAGTGGGGTGGAGGGGGCTGTGGTGGAGAGCAGGGGAGCGAGGTAGGCACAGACTCTGACAAAGATGTCTCTCGTGGTGAAGTGTGGGATCAAAATCAAAGCTAGCTTTAAGGAAGAAAGGAGGGAGAGGGGTGTGGATGGAGGGATGAATAAAAAAAAGAAACCTGAGTCCCTTATCTAGCAATTTGTAGGGTATGCTATCATGAGTTCTATAATCCCAGCTTCATCCCCGAACACATACGCACACAGAATATACACTAATCTCATATTTTCCCTGGTTTCTGCACGCATGATGTGAAATGTGTGACTTGCACTGAACATATGTTGTTATTATGCACAGCTGTATGCTGCGGTATATAGATACTCATCTGTCCTAAGCACACAAACGATTAGACTAATTCTGCACTTGTCATTATGCAGGCAATTAAATTTGTCTTTGTTGCGCAATTTTCATGCCACAGAACGAAATGCGTTGTGCAAAAATCATTTGACATTTTTCCCCCTGCACATTTGTAAACAGACAATGTTGCAGCTGTATTTTAAAGTCAAGGCTTTAGTTCTCATGAGTATCTAAGGTCCACAGCAGAGGTTGTGAGTAAGCCGCGTGGATTATGAACATGTGCAGATGCGCCTTAAGGATAGAGCGATGTGAAGGTTCCTGGTCAGAAAGCTCAGTGTGATGAAGGCTGAGTAATCTCTTTAGCTTTCTATTTCTGTGTATTTGGCCTTTTACCTATCTAGCTCACACTAATATCCTCTCTGCCATTAAATACAGAACCAGTATTCTGCACCAGAGAGCAAAACAGATAGTATGAGAGGCAGAGAGAGAGAGAGAGAGAGAGAGAGAGAGGTCGAGAGAGAGAGAGGGGGGAATGAGAAATGTGAGCAGATGGGCATTCTGTGTAACCGAGGTAACTTGATGAAAAGGGAGAAAAACGAAGACTGGAAAAAGAGGTGGTTTAAAAGGTACAGGCAAGTCGGGCAGATGGATTTACAAGAAGGTGAAGGAAGGGACAGATGGATGGAAGAGACAGAAAGATTTACAGATGGATGCTGCCTGTTTTCACAGAATGCATCTGCGAACATATATGTATAACATTTGCAGGGCCACCGTCCACATTGATGTGGATTTGCCCCCAACAAACCCCTGATGGCATGTTTGGTCCAATGAGTTAATTAGCTGTATGCATCACTACTCATCCTGGTCCCATATGTATCCTCCACACCTGGTGCCATTCATTTCAGACTCACTGAGCACATCCCAACTTAACATAAATCACTCATTTCACACAGTCAGGTTTGCAGCACATGCCAGACAAATAGAGGAGTGCTAATGAGCGATACCTGCATCAGCTTACTGCATCTGAAGGTGATGTTTGCCTGAAGGTATCACAGTAATTTACTTTGCATGTGTTTAATTTTGCAGCTGCACACCGATATGGACAAAGGAGACGGACACACTAAATACAAGTTGGAGGGAGAGGGGGTGGGCTCTGTGTTTGTGATCGACGGCAATACAGGCAACATACATGTCACCAAGTCTCTGGACAGGGAGGAGAAGGACCAGTATCGTCTCATCGCAACAGCTGTAGACCGCGAGACCGGCCGAGCCCTGGAGCCTTCCTCCGAGTTCATCATCAGAGTGCAGGACATCAACGACAACCCGCCCGTCTTCCCAAATGAGCCATATGTTGCCATGGTGCCGGAGATGGCCAACATAGGTACAGCGCTCTGACAGCATTAAAGCGAAACCTCTTGACAGGTGGCAGTAAAAATGTTTGTAGTGTTCTCGCTCATGGAGAGCAGCAGCTTTGCTCAGTTTGAAGTCATGTCGCTCAGAATGGCTTCCAGTGGAGATAACGTTCACAGAAAAAACACCTGAAACTGTGTCTGAAATCATCGGCTCCTCTAACAGGTGTAGAGTAATTTTCGCGTCTGTAAAATGCAACACATCAAGCTGTGGGATTGTAAGCGAGAAGCAGAGTTTTTTTGTTTGGTTCTGGGAATTTTTTAAAGGCTCTATGTAGAGAATAAGTTCATACTTGGACACTCCATTCAGAAACTGAACAAATAGAAAGATGTTGTGCTATAAAGTAGATAAGGAGTGATTTCAGACACAGCCTAAATATCTACATGCAGAAAATGGTGAAAAATGTCAATCGGGGTTTCTAAAAGCCCAACGTGACAAATGTCTTTTCCCTACAACCCAAAAATATCATCAAAGAGTAAAAAAAAACCTGAAAATATCCAAATTTTAGAAGATGGAATCAAAGAATTTAGATTTTTTTTGGTTAAAACAATACTCAAAGCAAATGATTGATCATTGAAATAGTTGCAGATTAATTTAATAGTTGACAACTGATGAAATTATCAAATAGTCATTGCAGCTCTAGCGCACAGTAATGATGTTGACATGCTAATTTTAAACAGATATAGTAGCCAGTGTAGTAGTTTAGCCTATTAGTGAGGAATGCCATTTGCTTTGTCGATATTTGATCATAAACTAATGATGAAACCTGGGATCACCAACATTCAGAGTCGTCCTCTCTGCACCACCAGTTTTAGAGGAAAACCCGTCCAATAGATGTCAGAGCTTTTCCATCAGGCATTACAGCAGTGGACTAACTGATGGACTACCAAACTGGCATTGTCAGTTTTCTGCTTGCATGGCTAAACAATATCTTATAACAAAGTCAACTTCCCAGCTGTCATATTTATGTCTTCAGTATTTTTGACAAACTCATAGTTTTATCAAGATGTCCATGTTTCCCTGACTGCAGCCTGCAGAATAGGGCTGGGTTCAACATCAAACATTTCATCCCACCAACTGTGAATTTGACTGGTTTAAAAGTTGAATTCGGGCAGGGTTAATTTAATTAGGCGACTTTCCAGTGCAGGAGCTTGGGGGAAGTGAGAGATGGCACGATAGTTTACAGGAACAACCCCCTAATCGGCCCTATCAGCTTTTCTGTTTCTAGTACGGTGTAAGCTTCGACCATGACGTTAACTGAGGAAACAACAAATAGTAATACTGGACATAACTCCAGTTCTATGAACACATGAAATAGAACAATAGAGAGTTGTTCTGTTAGCTTATATGGTAAATTTTACGTTACTCAGCGAGGACTTTAAGAAGGCAAAAAAAATGGTGCCCTTTTTCCGCTCCGAGTTTAACCAGTTGTCTTCCCTTAGTTTAACCAGTCAGTGTCAAGACCCACACAGCAGTTTTTTAGGGCGAGACAGAGGTACCCACCCCAGAGTATATATGTTATTGCCCCCACAAAAATAGCTCCTGAAGAGGTTTTACAGAGGCGGTTCCTGAAAATGCCCAAAGGTTCAGGCCACCCTTTAATGGCCCACACGTTCCTGAGGTAGAAAACAGCTAGTTTGGGGTTTTTGTGGAGTTAAACGGTGTAGAAGATGTATATACCTTTATAGATACTGGTATAAGTTAGTTCACAATGTCGCTACTAGACTTCCACGAGGTTCCAGTCATTTTTGCTGCTTTGTTTTAATCCAGAGGGAGAGCGTGGCCGCAATGGAGATCCTTGTTACCAATGACGGTGGTAGAATGCAACTGTATACACTGACACAAATACTGTATTTAAATACAAATTTGAGGTTCTTTTTTTCTGTGTGTTCAGATTGAATGTTTATGATAAACTACCCAACAGTATAGTACACCTTAAAGCCAATTTGTGGTTTCCGTGTGACCGATGCAAACTCTAAAAGCAGCTGGCTTGTTGATGTGGATGCACATGTGGTTCTATTCATACTACTATAGATACACGTCGGTCTGCTGCAGACGGTCACATTGCTCCTCATATCAAACACAGAAAAACACACAAGGCTCCTGTGGATATTTTTGAAAGGCTGGCCGTTACGCTGCAATTTTTACAGGATATAGCAGCTAGTTACAGATAGGGATGTAGCACCATGTTAAATTGACTATTGCACGGTGGGCAGAAATAACACAGGATTTCTGGAGAATGTAGAACTTCCCACAGTGATTGGGCAACGCTGATGGAAAGCTTGTATAAATTAAAGCACTTCCAAAGTCTGGCAGCGACTACTTCAATTACAACTCTTTAATTGTGCAGATGTGGATGACCAAGAATCTCCTCATAATAAGCATTTGTTTTTAACACCATTTGTTTTTCTGGCACATGTGCAGTATGGCCAGGTCCACGCAGTCACAAATTTTGGGCTGCACACGGATGTCCGCTGTGTGGTCACCTTCACTGACTTGGATGACAGTATCATTGTCATGTGTACTCTTGCCGACCCTTGCAAACACATGGACATGGAAAGCATGAATTGGCCTTTAATCATCGGCAGTAAAAGGCAACATAGACATTTACATAGCAGTAATATTAAAAACACCATATATTATAGCAAAATACTTTCAAAATTAGTACTTTTATTATTCCTTCTATAAGTAAATTTTGTTGATGACACACACGTTTAGATAACTATGGTTTTTACAGTACTTGTGTATTGCGACCACATATGTTTTGTTCTACGTACGTGGGCAATCAGTGTTGCACAGATAGCAGGCAATCAATTGACGTTAAAGCTGCTCAAATTCAGCAGTTAAACCAATCAAAATACTGTGGGTGGGTTCAACGCTGAACCACAACCCCTTATGCTGGCTGCAGCCAGACACTCCTCTAAATGTGGCTAAATACACTGCCTCTGGTAGAACTTAAAGCAGGGTAACTGTACTATATAGTAACTGGGTATTTGGCCACTTGTGTTCTTTCATTCTGTGCATATGGACAGACAGCTGAGAACTGGATTATCTTTATAATCCTACATATTTAAGCATGTGATAGATTTAGGGTAAGATAACACTTCCCTGCGGGGAAAATTCAGGCTTTACAGCAGCTGAGCAGGAGTGTGGATATATTTAGGGTGAAGTATCATTGTTAGATAGCTCATAAACCAGTCACCTGCTTAGCGACTTCAATTTAAAACGGCTCTTCGCTGTGTCACCTGTGTCATGCCTCCTCTTTTTCTCAGGCACGTCCATCATCCAAGTCACAGCCAGGGATGCGGATGATCCAACATATGGAAACAGCGCCCGGCTGGTGTACGCCATAACTCAGGGCCAGGACTTTTTCTCTGTGGACCCTCAGACAGGTCTGTTCATATCCTCTCATGTAGCACACATGCCCTTTAAAGCTGTTTGATATAATGCCTCTACAGCTGATGGCTTTACATAGTCAATCCCATCGGTGCTCTTAGAGATCATATGTTGTACCCTTTTCCTACTATATCCCCAGTGTGGCCGAGAACATTTGCATCGACTTACATTTTATATGATCAGTTCAGAAACAGAAGCGGCCCCGAGTCATATGTTTTGCAATGTTCTGATTCTAAAATGTATGCGTCTGACTCGCTTTGATGATAATGTCAAGAGACGTCGTGTCACAGCGAAATCTGTTGCTGTCTTGATTTTTGCTCCACGTTCCGCTCTGCTCTCCACCAGGCGTCCTTCGGACAGCCCTACCTGACATGGACAGAGAGACTCAGGATGAATATCTGGTCGTCCTCCAGGCCAAAGACATGGGGGGGCATCTGGGCGGACTATCGGGGACCACGACCGTCACTGTGAGGCTGAGCGACGTCAACGACAACCCCCCTCACTTCAGAAGGAGTAAGCATTGCCGTTATCAGATCAACCACTTAACTGTTGGCTGCTTTCTATCTCCATAGCTGTAGAATATGAGAGAGAGAAGATTAAAATGATGAAACATCCTGTAATGGCATTTGTGACAGCAGTCTAATATTTTTTGCCTCCTTTGGGTCCTGGTCGCCTTGTCAGGTTCAAGATAAGACATAAGCTCTAAAGTAGCTAAACAGCCTGTCAGTCGACCATTCGCATTCTATTTTATGTTCTCTTCCTAATCATTGTTTTTACCATCAATTGTTATAACATAACCTCTGCCCAGAAGAGTGGCATTAACATTCATATAAACACTCCCGTTTGGTCCCTGAGGTTCAAATGGACTGTGCCTTGACGTCGAAGAGTGAAAGATCATGTCCGCTTTTTCTTATCCAAGCTTTTCCCTGTTCCATGCTATTAATATTTCATCTTAAAGTTCAGTGCTTTCTGCTTCAATAGACAGTAAAATCAGTGCAGAATGTGTCTAACACTTTGAGACATATACTGCATTTCTCTATATACTGCCTCACTCTGTTTGCTTTTCCCCCTTTCTACCCTACTTCTTCATCCTAACCGTCTCTGCTTGCTGCCATTCATCTTAATGTTTAAAGCCCCCTTTTCCTCATGTTGATATATTGTGCTGCAATACAATGTTTTATAGAAGCAATTTAATATTTCCAAATGCCAGCAGTCTGTTGTTTATTTACTGATATCTGACTAGATCTCCCCTCCCTCCCCACCTCACTGTGGGTCATTATTTTCAGTTTGACAATAATGCCACGATTTAGGCAAACGGCTCATTTAGTATGCTCTTTGAATGCGAGGGGTGTGATTCTTAAATGTCCTTCATTATGTGGAGTATTCACATGATTAACAATCAGCAAGGTAGTGCCGCTTTGATTAAAATGAAAGCGTTTCTCAGAATTCGCCTCTTGTTGCCACGCAGCATTGCAAGTGATGCAGAAGTCATCAAGGGACGCCAAGTAAATGACATGACCTGCCACAGATCACTGGCTGCCTCTTCATGCCTGCTAAGTGGACAGACTGTAATCCAGGATAAACAATAACAGAAGAACAGATTTAGTTGGCAAGGCTTTAATTCTCAGCTTAATAATTACTACTCATGAATAGCAGAAGGAGGCAAATAATCATCAGTTAATTTGATGTGGTTTGTGTGTTTGTCACAGTGGTGATGGGATTATTTATACCTACTTGTCTCGAGATGAAAATCAAATAAACTAGATATGCATGCGTGTTACGTTTAAGAAACATAAGAAAGCTAATGTGCAAAATAACATGAAAAGTAATCGTGCTGTTAGAAGAAATAAGGTGCAAAATTGTGCTGCTGCTGTTATGGTTTGATCACAAGGTCTCAGAACCTAATAATGTTTAGTTGTGTAATATATCAGTTAAAAAAAACCAAGATATTCTCTCCACAATAATATGAGCTGAAGAGAAGTAGCTAATATTTACATTTAACTCTCTGAACTCTGGGCAGTTTCTGGGCATTTTTACTCACTGGCCTCATTTTTTTTGTAATATAAAGTCCTGCACCTCTGTGGAAACAGCACAGCCATGGCTGGAAGGAGAGAACTGAGAAATCTATTCTGTGCAGTATGACATGGCTATAACTCTATAAATCATTAAAAAAAAGGAAAAACTAAAGTTGAATTTCTTTGATTATGTATTTTACAAATATTGGAATAACCTGGAATTAACATGTGCAACATTCCTCCAAGTGCCCCGATATGTTACTAATATTGAAAACAATAGTGGCGCCACATGATACAGATAGATAAAGTTCATGCTACTTTAGCCAAAAAGTCTCAGCGTCTTCGTCACATGACAGTTGGTTGCAGCTGAGTCAGTCATGACTTCCCGATTGTGCCAAGGTACGCCAATATTTTTTACAGCATGTAAACAGCCAATTTTAGTCTAATTTTGAAATTAGTCATATAGAGTAAAGTGAATTTTGATGAAACATCACACTTTAAAGCTTACATTTTACTAATTTTCCCAACAGAGGTGTATGTCACATACGATTAGTTCAGGGAATGTCGAATGTTGAAAATCCAATGGGTCTTTGTGTTTTTTAAGTTTCTGGCTCCGATAAATGGTCTAATTTTGGCAATTTAAAAAAATATAACTTTCTTTTCAAGCCTGCCAGTGGGGTTTAGGGGGTTGAGTAGTTTGAGCTACCAAATGTTTGTCACTTTAATAATGCCAAAGCAAATAACGTATATTAACTATTTTCTGTCAGTTGACTGTTAAATTAATCAACTGTCTCAGTGTCAAAGATAGAACTCAGGCTTCCCATCATTGCCTTCAATTGGTTCAAAATGATGAAACTGATCATATAACTACCACACTGGCCTCCCTGCACTGATTTCCTGTTCATTTTTACATTGACTTTCAAGGCCTTACATCATCAAGTGGTTACCTATGTTATGGATTTACTAACTCTGTATGAGCCTGGAAGTCATCTTAGCGCCTGATTGCAGACAAAGGGCTATTGTGCTTTTGCAGTCTGAACCCTCAAACCATGGAATGACTTACTTGTGATCTGATATTTGATGTGCTAAATCTATCACTGTTCTTAAATCTCAATTTGTAAAAAGGGCTTTCATATCTGTATGAATTTAATTTATTTTTATTTTTCATCTCAGATGTATTGTTGTTTTACTATTGCTTTATACTTGTTTTATTTTTGTCTTGCTGTTTTTAGTCCCTTTTTGAAGCACATTCTAATATTGTTAGATAAATATCCTATAAATAAAGCATATTACTACTATAAAAGAGGAAATGTCTACAGTGCTAAGCCTGGTCTGAATATCCACACTAGTGTCAATAGCAAGAGTTTACAGCCATGATAGTGGCTGTGTGATACTTTGACACCGCAGAGCTAAATAGAAATATCAGCATGCTAACAGGCTGATGTTTAGCAGGTAAAATGCTCTTAGTTTAGAATTTAAAAAACATAGTAGGGTGAAAACCCTGCAACATCATGTTATAGAGTGGAAACCCAACAAATCCAAACGATTCCCTCTGAGCAAGCACTTTGGCAACAGATTAAAGAATGAAACTCCCTTTTAACAAGAAGAAGTGTCCAGCAGAACCAGGCTCAGGGAGGGCAGCCATCTGCCTCGACCAGTCGAGGTGAGGGTAAAGGGGAGAGGGAAAAGGGTAGCAGAAAAAAAAACGTGCAGAAGAGAACATAGGAAAATATTAGCATGCCAACTAACTTAGCAATATTGTCTCATTAGCACCGAGTACAAAGCTGAATTAATTGTAGAGATATTTGGTCAGAAACCAAAGTATTGGACAAACTGTATCTCACAAACGTGGAAGTCGTGCTAGAGAAAAAGTCAGAGGATCACCAAAGTCGGGAGGCTTTATCTCCTGGGGACCATGCATGTCTAATGTATACAATTTCATGACAATCCATGCAATATTTTGAGCTAGTTTTGATCAGCGTGGTGGACTGGGCATGCAACTAACTACCCTCATTATTAGTGTTGTAGTCCACCTAAACTAAAATCAAATCAGTACTAAGGCAAAAAAATTAGACATTAAACAAGTGATTGGTTGCATTGGAAGCAGAAAATTACAGTAATGATGTTAACAAATATGCCAGTCAATGCTCAGGCAATTTAGTGATACTCTCATAGTTGTGGTATTGACAGGTCTTGAATTGAAATCCTAAGTAGAGACCGAGACCTTCAAAAAGTTGTCTTACAACCAGGACCAATCTCGAGTACTATAACCCTATTCATTATAAGTCCTTGGATCTATAAAATGATAGAAAATACTGAACAATATCCACCACAAGTTCACAGAAGCCAACATGATGTCTTTAACTTGCTTGTCTCGTCTGACTAAGACTTCAAAACCCACGACTGTCTGTCTGACTAATCCTTTCAGCTCGATAAAAAGAGAGAACATCTAAAATATCCCACATGTTGCCAAAATAATTGATAACTGAGGCCCATAAACTTGGGTTTAAATCATTAGTAGCTACAATCAAAAAGTGGGTATCTTCACAAGTCACAGTCTTTTTAATGCAAAATTCCTTCTGTGTTACAATTTCTGCACTGCAGCTCAGCGAGGAGGAGAAAATTTACATCCCTACAAATAGGGAATTCCACACTAAAATTACTGTTGCTTTGAAAGCGACTCACCTCATTTACATGATATTAGCTTTATGCTGAACTTAAGAACTGAGGACTCTGGATGTCGTGCCCCATTTCTTACTTAAGAATTACATTAGGAGGATCTTTTTATAGCCAGTTTGGACAAGGGGAATTAATAGAGCAACCAGTGCCTGTTCCACTGCACGTACATATGGGTATGCGAGTTGTATATTAAGATAAATCTGAAAAAAATGTGAACAATCCTTCAAACCTGGTCATGAAATATGTGTAGGAGAGCAGCCACATCCATTATGTTAATAACACGACACAGAATTGAGCCAAACAACAGCCTCATTTAGGATTCAGTGCCAGCGCTCAAACGGTAATATTCAGTGTTTTGTTCCCCGCAGGTGCGTGGTCGTTCTCTGTGTCGGAGCTAGCAGCTCCAGGTGTGGAGGTGGGCCGTCTCACTGCGACCGATCCCGATCTGGGGGAAAACGCGCAGCTGGAGTTTACCATCATGGACGCCGAGGAGGCCGAGATATTCAATGTAACTGGAAGAGACAAAGAGGCAGTCATTGTGCTGAACAAGGTGAGAGGCCAGACGAGTATAAAGCAGCTTCAGTTGATTAGCAGAAGATCTGAGGCTTTATGTGCGCATTTATTCTTAAGAGGCCACATAAAAAGTACAATACCTCTAATTTGTTATATTTCAGGCAAGCAATTAAACAAATTTGCCTTGGTCTGGTGTTGCCAATTAATATTTTTTCGTCAGTTAAACACTTCAGCGCTCCACTCGAACATCCCCTGTTGCTGATAGGTTCGGACTCCCAGGGCTCCACAATGGGCAGTTAATGAGAAACAATGAACCAATAATGAGCTAGTAAAAAAAAACTGCAGCTCATTTGAAGTGATTAGGTGATGTTAAAAGCAGCCAGTGTGAATTTGTCCTTTTACTTTCAAGAGCCCTGACAGCATTGGGCATTCAGCGATAATTACTGTACTGTGGAACCTTAGATTAAGAGGTTGCAGAGAGTGAAGTAAGAAGAGGGGCTGATGAGTAATTACATGAAAATTTATTAGAGCCAGATAAAAAAAAAGAAAGTCCAAAATGGAATGTATATTATATAGAATGAAAAGAGAGGAAGGTATCTTAAATGAATTACTGAGTAGATTATTGTACATATTAACCCTCTGAACCTAAAGCAGTTTGTGGGTTGTTTTTTTCATTGCTTCTCATTTTTCACTGCTATATAAGTTCCTGTGCCTCTATGGAAACAGAACAACCATAGCTAGAAGTAGAGAGAACTCAAAAATGTGTGTTGAGCAGGAGAACAAAGATACAATGCCATAAATCTTTAAAAAAGAAAAATTGTAAGTTGACTTTCTTTGAATATTTATTTTCTAAAAATTGGGGGGGAAACAGGAATTAACATGTACAACATTTTTCCAAGGAAAAAATGGTGGCTCTACATATTAGAGATATTTTACTACTTTAATTTGTTTCCAGGTACTCTGTGTATGCGCAGCCTGTAGTTCAGCCGAATAGTCCCTGAATTTTTGTCATGTGATTGTTGGTCGTTGCTGAGTCCGTAATGGTTTCATATTTGCGTGTAGAATTTTTTTTGTGTTTTTTGCAGAGCCTGGTTGCTGCAAATATTTATCATAAAAAATTAGATGGACTTGGATGAGAAATCCCGATTTAAAGCTAAGATTTAAGTAATTTTCCTAATGGAATGGCATTTCACAGATGAGTAGTTCAAAGACTGTCAGAAAGTTGAAAAGCTGACATTTCTTTCTGTTTTTACAGTTTATGGCTCTATTAATTGGTGCAATTGTGCCATTTTTTTTAAACAATAACATCCTTTTCAAATCCACAAGTAGTTTACAAATTAAGACTGCTTTATTTATCACCCAACAGCTCCTGGATTATGAAATACGCAGTTCGTACACCTTCTCTGTGGAAGTTGCAAACCCTATAGTGGACGCCCGGTACATAAGGAAAGGTCCCTTTAAGGACCAGGCGACAGTCCGGGTCATGGTCCTTAATGCTGATGAGCCGCCACAATTCTCCCATGCTCTGTACCATCTGGATGTGTCTGAGAACTGCCCCCCCATCTGCTCTGTTGGTCGGGTCTACGCCGTGGACCCAGATACAGGACAAAGCAGCAACATCAGGTGGTTATTACACCATCAGTCACTCATTTAGCTCACTCTGGGCTCTCTGGGCTTTCTTTCTCCCTCTCCTATTCTTGATAGTACCCATTTCTGTTTCCCAGGTACTCCATCGATCCCCAGTCAGACCCCGAGGCTCTGTTCCGCATCGGCTCTGACACGGGCTTTATCAGCACAGTGATGGAGTTGGACCGTGAGCAGGAGCAGTGGCATAATATCACTGTCATCGCCACACAGAGGGGTATGTCAGCCCCTCTGCCCTCAGGCGCTATGAGCAACAGAGCTCACCAAAGTCATATTTCACTGCGAGCGCTGCCTGCAGTAGAGGATACAAAGTGTGCAGTGAAAATGGTTTGAAATTCTCTGATCATTTCAACATTAGTGTCGCTTTCCTTTTTCTTTCAGACAATCCAAATCTTGTGTCAAGGGTTGTGGTTGCCATAGAGACACTAGACCAGAATGACAATGCGCCAGAGTTGGACAGGCAATACACAACATCAGTATGTGACTCCAGTGCCCCCGGTCAGGTCCGTTCTTGTTTTGTTTTTGCCTGATATTACATTTAACTTCAGACTGTGCTCTTGTTTTTCATCCATTCTGTCTCCAGCTTCTGCAAAAGTCAGTTTTTGATAACCTGTAGAATTTCTCTCGTTCGTTTTCACTGTTGACTTGAATTTATTGTGGTTCTCTGTTTTTAAACCAACTCATCATGGTTTACTTGTCTTTTTACTAACAATTATTATTTTGCGCCCTGGTCCTGGAATAACCTTCAAAACACACTACAGCTTAATGATTTTGTCTCCCTGGGAGAGTTCAAAGCTCTGATCAAAAGAACTGAACTGAAAAGTGCGACTGCTGATTCGAAGCTGGATTTTATTTTGTATGTCTTTAGTCCCATGATTGTTGTAATGTGCTTTGCTTTTGTCCCACATCTGTTGTTTTCATGCTTGATTTTATTATTTATTGTAACCTCTCGGCCAGTCCTCCATCAAAACAGTTTCAATTTCAAGGGACTTTCAGATTAAATGAAATGTTTTCATTCTAGTAGAAGCCATTTACTGTAACAGGCATTATTTCATTAAAGTTAACAGCGACAGGGTGCCCCGATAACCTAATGGTTATGCCACGTGACCCAAGTGCAGAGGCGTGGCGGCTGTCCAAGGTTTGATTCCGACCTCGGGCGTTTACCACGACCTTCCTTATTTCAAAAATAAATCTTTTTTTTAAAAAAAGAAAAAAGTTAACAGCATCAAAATAAGCTATGCTGCCTGTTGCACTGAATTCGGAAACTTGAATAAACCAAACTTTGCATGACTTTAGGGTATTACATCTTAACAATTTAGTTGTGGTTGATTTGGTAAAAAACTGTGGTTACCATGGTAACAACAAGTGCAAGACCATTTCAATAAACAAAGGTTGCCAAATAGCAAATGCATTTTTGATCTAATTTCATGCTGTGCGTTTTAAAGCCTGTCAGAAAAATGATCAATGAGCGGTCTACTTCACAATTACAGCCTCCCCGTGTTTCACCAGCTGAATACTTTTACAGTAGTAATAATAATAATAATAACAATAACGATAATAAACTAGATTTATACAGCAGTTTTCAACACAAAGTTGTCGAAGCGTTTTGTATGGATAAAGCGCAATTTAAAACATTTCTGGACCGCCATGGGGCAAATAAAATCACAACATTAAAAATAATATGTTTTATTATAAAGCACCATCTACTGTCAGCAGTGTAGGGTTTAGATCTGCAGTGACTTAATACATTTCACTAACATTGATGTAAAATTAGAAACACTGCACCACATGCTTTATTCTCTCCTGTAAATCCCTTGTGACAGAACCCACCACTGACAATGACACCTGCTCTATAGAGAGGTAATTGCAGTATGTAAATCCACTGTATCGCTTTTTGCTGCAGAGGCAACAACAATAAATAATATAAAACTTCTAGCAAACCTTTGATCACATGTTGCATGTCAACGAGGGATTTTGATTTGATAGAGTGGGTGCATTTCAATAATTCAGATGTCAGAAGAAGAAATGTATAGCTTCCAGAGGTTCTCATCTGTGGTTATTGCTAAAATAGAGCGTCTTTGATTGCAGGTAGTTCAGGTGCTACGAGCCATCGACAAGGACCAAGGAGGGCAGGAAACTCCGGTCCACTTCAGCATCCCGCCAGAGTCCAGCTCAGCCGTCAACCTCACCATCAGGGAAACCGGAGGTTGGCATGGTTCTGTTTTACCACTTCATGCAGAACCGAGAAACTCGGCACCGGCCAAAACTGGTACATGCTTGTTGTGCAGCTGACCGTGTTTGATGTGTGATTTCTTTGCCACGTTATCAGGTGTGACAGCCAGTCTGGTGCTCCAGTCAGCCTTGGAGCCTCTCCCTGGCTTCTCTTCATCTTTACTCACCCTCTATGTGCCAGTTGTGCTGCGCGACGGGGCCTCGGGTCTGACCAACACTGGCACAGTCACTGTGACCATTTGTCCCTGTCTGCGGGGGGGAATGCAGACGGAGGACAGGGGCCGACAGAGGGACAGAAGATGGGAGAGGCACATGGTTTGTCTGCCTGTTCCATCCGCCTCTCCGTCCCTCATATTCAGTTTGGTCACCTTACTGGCCATGCTGGCTTGTGTCACCACTCTGCTGGGTAGGTTCAGTCACTTCTCTTTGAATATGTTGTTTGTGACTGTTTTGAAAGACGCTGAGCTGTTTTGTCAGGTTCCCTCTGCAACATCTAAACAGTGTGTGGTGTTGTGTCCCTTTTTTTTTTGTCCTTTAGTGGTGTGTGCACTCTCACTGTCACTGCGCCATCAGAAACGAGACTCCCACTCGCCCTTCGAGGAGGATGATGTCAGGGAGAACATCATATCCTATGATGATGAGGGGGGAGGGGAGGCCGACACCGCAGCTTTTGACATTACAGCACTGCAGAGCATGCACAGAATACAGCACATGCATAACAACAGAAACATGTGAGCTGTTCCCAAAAATAAAAAAAACTAAGTTTATCCTTGCCATGGTGGCTTGTGGGAGTGTGTGTGTGTTTGTGTATGACCGTGTGCTTCTCTGACATTTATCTCTTGGCACAGATGGTACACCCAGCAGAATCCGCCAAGGGCCAGGACGTACAGCTGGAGTCGTCACACGCGCCCCGGCCTAGACCCTCAGCAGCGCCCCGGCTCAGCTCCGCTCTACGGACGGCTCTGCTATGGCATCCACACACTGCCTGTTCTCAGAGATTATCCAGCCGGGCCACTCGAGGCAGGTCTGCAGCTAACCCAGCTGACCCATGGGCTCGCTGGAGGTCACTTCGGCAATTCCCTCGTCATCCAGAACCAAAGCACCTTTGAGCCTCTTCAGCGCTCCCCTGAGATGAGCCCTGGAAGTTTTGAATCAGAACACATGCTGGAGAAGAGCAAAACTGCAGACAGAGCTGAGGGAAGTGAAGCAAACGCAGCTGGCGCCAAAGAGAATGAAGACCAGGCCAAGGTCAGACAGCACTGCTGAGAGAGACAGAAAAAATATCTAACAACTATATTTTAAAAAATGAAGGGTGCCAGGATTTGAGTCTCATAAGCGAGTGAATACCTACTGTGAAATTGATTACAACTGCACAATTGAAGATAAAATCTTAGGCTAAAATATTTAGGATTAAATATGCAACAATTTTAAAAAGGATCTAATCTGCTTCATGTTAAATCTGCTTCCTTAATCAGATTGTGATTGAAATGGTGGCAACTGACATCAGCTTTTTCTAACAAAGTCCAAACCTCTTTGAACCAGAGAAAAACACAGACAAAAATCTGTTTACAGAACATGTAGAATCTCATCATTCAAATGCCATACAGTCGCTTCAGTGGTATTTTAAAAAAGCAGGTTTTCAGAGCTTTAGTTTTGCATTTTGAATATGTGTGCATATACATTTATGTGGCTTTGGGACTTGATCTTTTTATGCACAAATTCAAAGATTGAAGAGTTTTTATTCGCTCATACAGTATGTGCAGTGAGATGCAAGGTGACTGTTCCTCAAGGTTGTGCAATAACAATAACACGTGATGAAAGAACATTCCTTAAAAACGGTAGAAAAATAGAAAAAAGTCACAACATCATAAATATTAAGTAGGTAGAGATTCACAAAGTCAGTAGAAAATTCATGTGTACAGTATTCAAATAGTTACAATAAAAGAAATCAGGTCAAAATAGTTGGGTGCTCAAAGCTGAAAGGTTTAAAATCAACATTTATGAAGATTTAGAGGCAACATATCAGGAAGCACCTTTTTGGTCTTTTTTTTTTTTTTTTGGTTTATCAGGGACTGAACAAAAACATCAGAACAATTTAAAAATTAAAATTCTTGAACATCAGGTCTACCAAGATTACAAAATGAGGTCATAATGGAATCTGC
>OMNN01002230.1:0-10520 GCA_900302755.1 Chromis chromis | reverse complement strand
GACCCGCCATAAACTTATTATTCTGCATGTTTCACTGGCATTAAAACAGAAATGCATAAACACACACACACACGTACACACACATAAACACTTATTATAATTGCACAACTAAATTATGGCGGCCATGGGGAAATATGAATTATTTTATGTGTGCTGTACTCATTTCACGCCTGATGGAGTCTCACCTTTAACCGGGAGGTGCATGTCTTTCTATGCAGTTTCAGGCACGGGTATTCTAATAAAAGAATAATGGAAGCATTCTCCCTTTTTAATTGGACATTGTTAGAATGACATATCAATTCTGCTGCAGAGATGCCCTTTCCGTGTATACTGTAATTGAAACAGTCCCTATTTCCCCCCTCACAGTCCCACTATACAGGAGATTGAGACTGCTTTTGTTTGGTGAATATGGACCGCCTGCATGGTTGCTTATTGTTGACACTGCTTTCCTGAGCATTGCGGCAACATATCAATTTATTTTTTATGTTTTCTTACTAAAAATCTTGATGCTCATGTGATTCACTCTCAGTTTTCCTGGTAATAAATTCTTCTTGTGTAGAAACACATTATCATACAATTGCCTTTGTATTCTCATTATCGATATTAGCAGCACTATCGCTACTGGTGATTCATCCGCCTTCGTGGTATTTGTTTTCAGCAATGTTACATTCCAAAAGCTCTGATTTCCATTAGCATTTTTGCAATTATCCAGAAATTCCATTAAAGTTCTTGGCAATGAAATGACAAGAAATGATCACCCTATTAAGCCCCGGAGCTAAAAACAACATAATGTGCATAGTACTGTATGGTAATAATTTTCATTAGAGAAAAAAAACTGTGAATTATTACCTGTGTTTAACCACTCAAAATTCCATTTTAGGTATTCATGGCATGAGGCTGACAAGCAGACTGAAGCAGAGCAAATAAAAACTGGCAGCCGCTGGATGAATGGCTGCATGTTTGAGTCATGATAAGGAAGAATTACATTTTTACACATCACTGAGGAGAGGAAAACAAAGCCTGGTGTGGGGTTAAAAGCTCCATAAACCATTGGAAAATAACCCAGTTTAAAAAACGAAGCATCATTCTCTCTTCGTGGTTTAAGCCTTTTTCCCTAAGTGGGAGATGTAAGTGATTTAGAGCTCATCAAAATCACACAGTATGGCCCCCAAAGCACACATAGGAAAAAGCATAATAGTAGTATTCCAGAGGGGGGTTAGGTACGGTATCAGTCTTTTGGGGACATTCCTAATGGAGCTATTTCAAAAGCCGGTTGTTACATCCAAAGAACTTCATTATTCATTATAAGAAGGATAATGTTTCCCCATTTAACAGCACAAACTTCAGATTTGCCACATTTTGTATGATGGAATTCAACACTATTATGGATTTCTATCTGTTCGTCTATCTATCCGTTCAGTTCTGCCCATGACTCCTTTGAAATGCTCAGTACCACCCTGTCCATCACACATTTATATTTGATGTATTTCTAGGACTGAAACTGTGAATTTGCACTCAGATCATCAAGATGAAATGCCAACAACACTGTTACCTCTGACACTCAGACCAAATGGTACTCTAGATAAAAGTAGACTATTTGTTTTATTTTTATATTGCCTTTGCAAGCAAAACAGATTCGTAAAACAGGATGAAAAATAGAATTCAATAATTATCCATGCACATTATATAAACAAGAGGACTAGCTTTTTAATATATGTAAAGACTTAAATAAGAATAGATGTGAATGTTGTGCATCGTCAAAATGTCCCGCACTGTTTTTGTTCTATTAGATTTATTTTGACTTACAGAAACTGCCTTTTTTACATGTTGGTTGTGGAATTATTTGATTTGTTGTCTGTTCTTCAGTGATTTACTGTGACACAAGTAGTTGATTAACTGATTATTCAATCAACCGATATTTACCATCTATTTAATATACAATTCATCCTTTTCATTAAACTGGTTGAGAAAAAATAAACCTAGATCCAGCTCAAAGGGGGTTTGCAGTTTTTTTTCTCCCTGTAAAGTGAATGTGTTCTGGGATTGAAGATGGTCTCCAGAACATGTTTCAATATCTTGAGTTTTCATAGACCACAAAACTAGATAGATAATCAAGAAAGCAATCGTGCTGATAATGAAAATAGTCTTTCGCCACAGAAAAGAGGCATGCAGATTCGGTTCAGCTCGAGAGGACAAAACAGGGGCACAGGGCCTACTGTACGTTATCCCAGCCAGTTGGCAGCTTGGCTCCTGAGAACCCACTCCCACTGGGTGCGAATAGGAAATCTAACAGCTAATGGCAACAGTCGCCCCATGATAGCGCTACTGACAGCAAACTAATGCCCACACATACAGAGTGGAGCACAAGAGCTGTCAACACCCCAGCATGACCCTGTGGGTATAAACCGGCCAAAAAAATAAAAAATAAAGAAGAATCACCCCCAGTTGAAACTGATGAGTGTTATTTCTTCTCCCAACACCTCTTAAGCACACTTTAGCTATTTACCACTAAGGGTGGATTTTCCCCTTCAGTGAAGTAATCAAAATGTTGAGTCACTGCATGGGAGGATATTGAACGGGTCAAGGAAGGAGTATATTATTATTATTATTATTAGGGCCGTAGTTGTAATTCAAGCATTTACTTGATGTTGTGAAAGTCCTATCTGGATGTGCAAGAGAATTTTAAGCAGGTACAGATCTGGTGCATGACAAATCAAAAAAATCCCAACCTGTTGTCTGTATTTTTTGACAGTGAGAGTAATTACGTGAACACTGTCGACACTTCCTTAGTTTTTGCTTGTAGTTGCTGTTGTCACCATCTACTCCATCACTATAAATGTGTAAATGTGAATATAAACTTCAACTCTGGCAAACTAATCATTCCTGATTGACATTTAACATTGCTACCAGTGACCAGCATGGGAATATCACCACAGAAAGCGGATTTAGAACTGGTATAGTGCAAAAGAGAGATTTATCTGGTTCTTATTGACTTCATCAGCATTGTGTGAACTCGTTTGACAAGGGGATGAATGCCATAAACATTCATTCATGTCTAGCTTGAAGTCTTGGACCACTAGGAGCCAACAAAGCAACTTTATTGATCTGACATAAATCATAAAAGTCTTTGAAGCACTACTGCTGGAATAAAAATCATTCCCCCAAAAGATTTCTTCTTATTTCATGTTGTGAAGATTTCCCTTCAATATTCAGTATCAGTCAAGATTTGGTGACAGCAAAGGTCGTAGCATAAGATTCATGTTATCATTTGGAAACATCTTCATTTGTTGTTTGCCCACTTACTTAATTGAATCTATGTAGTGCATGACAGCTAAAATGTAATTCTTAAAATTTGGAATCTTTTAGGGCAAATTAATGTTGCAATGTGCACTTGAATGACAGGTTTCTCATGACGAGGAGTGCTATGCACAATGCGAAAACAGTTGTGTAATGTGCAGAGAGGGGTTCTGCAGAGGACTTCCAAAAGTCTGAGGAAATAACCCTTCAAACTTCCAATTTTTTTAAAAGAAAACTTTAGAAAGAAGACAGGATGGGTCATAATAAATCATGCTGTCGGTTGCATTATGGGAAATGAAAAAAACATGTTCTTTTGAAACATGACCTATTCCAGTGACTGAAGTTAAGAAAGCTCAGCCTCTGCTTCTTTTATTGATACTATTCCTTTTTGTGTCAGCTTTCTAACTGAAGCCCTTTCATTATTACTTATTCATTTTCTATTACATAAACAATCATCTCAGAAGTCACAAAGCATTTATTTCACTGTATATCGTGAGAGTACAAGAAATTAACAGAGTTTAGAATCTGTTAAATCAATATTGTTAATTAATGACAAAGCAACAAAGGCGTCCATCAGCGAACACTGCAGGTTGTTATAAGTGAAGCTCAGAGTACAGAAAAGAAATCAGAGAAGAGCCGCGCTCACTGAGATGAGCACTATCTCCAGCGTTCAGCAGCTCCACCAAGCTAAATCAAGTTTGTGTTATCAGTATACAGCTTATACCACAATTCTGAGCATCGTCAGCTAGAACAGGAGCCCTGAGGTGAGCAAACATCAAAGTAATCAACCAGTGAAAGCAAGAACAGAGAGGAGCTGTCACACCATAAAACTATGTTGCCTTTTTGTACTCATCACAAAGGAAAAAATCCTCCCTAATAAAATCCATACAAACACCATTAGGCTATTTACTTAGCCTCAACCAAACAAAATGATGCACTGTGAGTTTTTTTATGCTCAGCTCCTACAGGCCATAACCTGCTTGATTGATAAAGACTGGTGCAAGTTCAAAAAAGTTGAATGCTGAGGCTGAAAAACAGCGGCACATTTCAGACAATATTCAGAGCAAACAGGCATCAGCTTAATCCATCTTGAGCAGCGCCGCAGCGCAGACATGGCAGAATGCGAGACCGTTACGATTTTCAATTTTGATGCAGTTATTTTTCAGTTTTGCTTCACACCGAAGATTTTGTGTGACTGAATCACCACCATATAAGTGAAGCACTTCAGCAGAAACTCCAGGTTCTTTCCCCGGGATCCCAGCAGAGAGTGCATTAATCATCACAGTCTCCCCTCCTAAGTGAAGACAGAGAGCAACAGCTGGGGGAGAGGAGCTCGGCTTTAAACAGTACAGACTGCAGGAGGTTCAGCCATCACTTCTTGTTGTGGATTCTGACATCAATAGTAATGAATACCTTGGAGCGTTGCCTGTCTGCCTGAGCATGAATTGCTATAACACATGAGACCTGGCATTGGAAGGAGTTTTTGTTTGCGAGTCTTTGTGTGTGCTGTATATCCGTGTCTGTGGGTCTGTGTGTGTGACCGTGTGGACTGTATGCACCTCTGTGTACCTGGGAATCGGCATGCAGTGCTGTTTGAGTGTGGTGCCTTTTGTTGGAGGCAGATATGAGTAATATGCAGAATTACAGGTAGGACTAAATGACCCAGGCTGACAGGAACAATTAATCAGAACATTGTTGGTGCTCTTGGACGAGGCTTCATGCTGAGGTTACACCTGCAAGGGCTTGAGTTGCACTGGGATCGAGTGTACCTATACACAATGATCTTTAAATGATCTATGGCTAGCTGGGCCACATTTATTTCAAGTAGAGAAGCAAGTGTTTGCATGTTTTTCGGACAGTTAAAGGCTTAGGTATTTTTAAAAAAGACACTTTTTCCATGCAAACATTCCTTTGTTTCATTTGTGCAAATGAAACACAGCTATGTGCATGGCCAGATACATAACATGATAGATACTGTTTATAACTTTATTTAAATAATCCTTTATTATAATGAAAGAAACTTCAATACACAGATTAGCATCCCCCAAGCAACATTAGCATGTCTTTGCAGTATTACACATAAGCCTAATATTCTCCTTTTAGCTCTCTTTATGTTCTGTCAGCTCCAATGTTCTAAAGATAATGTTTTTGAGATTACACACGATCCATATTGCACAAGACTTTTCTGTTGCTTCACAGAGGGTTAGAGCTTATGCTATAATCCGGTACACATGTCAAGAAGAATATCTGAAATGCTAGGACTTTGTAGTGAGCTATGTTTTGGTCTCCTACCAGCTTCTGTAGAAAAAATCTGACTCTCTAGGTCAGGGGTGTCAAACTCGTTTTAGTTCAGGGGCCACATACAACCCAATTTGATCTTAAGTGGGCCGGACCAGTAAAATCATAGCATAATGACCTATAAATAACAACAACTCCAAACTTTTCCCTTTGTTTTAGTGCAAAAAAGTACAAGTACATTCTGAAATGTTCATGCACTCATTTTTGTTGAAAGAAAAATAAATGCAATTTCAACAATATTATGCCTCAGTTTATCATTTACACAAGTACATTACAACTTACAGATCACTTTGTATCTACAAAGGCACAGAACATTTGGTCACAGGTATCTGGAACTGAACAATATAGTATTTTACTTTATGATCAAAACAACTTGTCGAGATCTAGAAATTATTTTAAATTTACGGTTTTAAAAATTTACAATTTGCAGTTCATGTCTTCCCTGTAATTTTTACACTTTGCAAAGTCGTCACACAGGCCAGATTGGACATTCTGGCAGGCCGCTTTTGGCCAGCGGGTCGTATGTTTGACACCCCTGCTCTAGGTGGTAAATTCTCCAGTGTGTTCACCGGGTTGTCACTAAATGTATCTTTCTGCAGGTTGACGTTGGGCAAATAGTGTACTGTAGGTTTTGTAGAGCAATAAACAGTGATGAGACAACAAAGCAGTAAAGTTGCAGGCAGTCAAATCCAAAGCAATGAGGTAAAAGACATAGAAACACTTAATAGAGTGGAATGAGCTGTAGAGTCAGGAAATAATTTATTGTAGATTTGACATTATGAGTGACCCCTTTCACATTATACACTTATCTGACCCATTGTTAAACCAAAATGATTGATAATCTTTTTTTTTTTAAATACTGCCTTTGTTAAGTCTACTTAGTTTGATAGTATGACCAAACAAAGGACTATAGGATAAATAACATTTTAAAGAGGCAAGACACTTGGTAATTAACTAAAAAAAAAAACTATTCAAATTAAGAGGAACCAAAAATTAGTGTACATGATCCGGAGATAAATACAAAAGGTTTCTTAGTGGGAAAGTGTCTATCAACGTCAGACTGAGTGAGTAGCTACATTGCAATTCTCTGCGAACATCCTGCTCAGGGAATTCAGTTGTCACTAATCAAAGTAAATCTAATTAAACACAGAACCCGAAAACCTGGCCCCTCTCCATTGTGCTGCTCTTTTGTCCAATCTCCCATCAATACTGTAGCCACCTAGCTGGCGTTGCGGCCTTACCTCCTCTATACTCACACACAATGCCAAGAGGTCTTTTGCTTGCTGATCTATGTAGGACAAGTAGTAGGGTGTCTGAGGTAATAAATGAACAAGATGAATGTGGGGGATATGTTCATTTGAAAGCTCTTGTCACTGAGGGTTTGTCGTCCGGCTGCACAAAGAGTAGAGCTGTCCTGCCTGATTTACTTTAGATTCAACTCATGGCTAAATTGGAAATCGTGAATCACTCTGACACTATTGGCGGAAGATTGATTACTTCAGTTAAAGGCTGCCTTTTCTTTACTTTGGATCTTTTTAAAGAAATCATACAAAAATTAATTTTTCTGACAGATGGCTGACCCGGGCAGCCAGTGAAAGGAATAGCAAAGGGAGGCCAGCACTGAGGCACTACAAAGCCGTTTTTTTATCAGCACGGCGCTATCCCAACCACATCCAAAAGCTCTCAGCAGCACAATGAGCCTGGCTGAATATTTGATCAACTGTCTCAGGTTTAACAAGCCTTGCCAAACTACACCTGCCTGGAGGAAAAAGATATGCCTTTGAGCAGGGCAATGCCTCCCCCAAGATGTTAAGGAAATAAGCGTTTGATGTTCACAACACCCAATCTGTACTAAGCTCATCCAATCTTGGGCACTTGGATTCGCAGCAAGGTTCGCGATTTGCATTGCTGAACAATAGTTTTACGGATGCCAATAATGCCTTCCAATGTAATCTAGCCATAAATTACAAAACAATGCACTCGATCACAGTCTACCGTATTCTAGATGGTGCTTTTACAGATTGGATTCAATGGAATGCTATATAACTGTTCCTCTTGCCAAGTGTCAGCAGATGTTTCCCCATAATGCTCTTGGAAACTCTCCCACATACAAATAATAGATAATCCATGGGTGTAAAAGTGTAAATGTATGTGCGCACGTGCTTTATGTATATTTCTGTCTTTTATTCTGACTTGGAATGTGTATGTGTGGGTTTATTTCTATTACTTATATTGTGGGGGGCCTGAATCTGTTTACACAATGAAATAATGGGGACTTTAGGTTACAAAAAGCATGTCACCATGATGTAAATAACTAAATGTACTTGGTTTTAAGTTAGTGTAAGGAAAGGGCCAGTATTAGTCAAATAGCGGTTATGGTTAGGGTTATAGTAAGTCTCCAGGAAAGTAAGTTAATGTAGTGTCCTCTGATGTGATGGAAACACATCTGTGTGTGTGTATGTGTGTGGTGTGTGTGCTCCTGTATGCCCCAACTCATGGTTGCTGGCTGCAGCTCATTGCCCTGCAGTAATATCAGAACTTGCAGACACCTGGGACCAGTGGTGTGGGCCCTCAGAGGAGGCAACTGCTTGGCAACTGGCCCTGATTACTTTCTCCACTCTCCGGAACTCAACCCTGTATATGCCATTAACCAGCTCCACGCAGTGTGATCCCAACTCGACCATGCCATTAACCCTGTACACAAAGGCCTGTTTACAAACACACACACACTACACAAAACTTCACAATTTAACCACCAGTCTACTAAAGCCGCAACCACCTGCAGACCAACATTTCCCATAATCTCCCCCTGTGAGAGCAGGGCCTCCATGGTGGGGTAATGTGAAGCAAGAGGGACATCTAGTGGCCCGATGATGAAACAAAAAGACATGAGCTCTTACATGTAGATGGCAATTGTAATGGCGGCAGGCAGTATTACAGCAACACGCAATAACTTTCAAGAGGAGATGGCAGAAGATGTGCTTATGCAATCATCTTTGTAGGCAGTTCTCATAAAATTAGTAATTAAGTAGTGAAGTATCAAACTGACAAATCAATTTTCTCTGTGTGTATTGAACTGTTAAACAGTGCCACAGCTCTGCAATTAGCAATTTAGGTGTTGCTGAAAAGAGACATTAAACATGATTCCTGGTTTTGGGGTCTAATTTTGATTTTACAATTTACAGCAAAAGTGAGCACACCTCTTTGCTTAATATCACTGAAATAATTCAAAATTGCATCACCCTCCAGTTATAGCATCATTTTTAAATTGGCATAGCTCCCCCTAAGCTGACTTTTTTTTAAATTCTATTACACTTTATTGATCCCACAAGGGAAATTGTTTTTTCACGTATCCCAGCTTGTTAGGAAGCTGAGGTCAGCCATACTATGGCACCCCTGGAGCCCCTCAAGGGCATAACAGCAGCACCTTGGTAGAGATGGGACTTGAACCCCTGACCTTCTGATCAGTAGTTGTACCAAAGCCTTAACCGCTGATCCACCGCTTCCCCAACATGGTCTCTCATCCACCACTGAACATGAACCCTGTTCTCCTGGGTGAAAGTCCAGCCTCCATCAATACTGAAAATGCAGAGAAAGTAGAAACTCGGTGCTATAAAAAGGTATATAATTGGGATCACTAATACATATGTGCACAGAATTCCACCTGTAATTGTGCCTAATTAGCCTAAGTGCATGAATGTGGGCATAAAACCTGACCTGTGGACACCAGAATAAACACTTTGTCTGTTTTACATCTATGGGCTGTTCATTTGTATGACTGCATCATGGCTTCATACAGAAAAGAGCTGTCAGAGGAACTGAAAAAATTGAATTGAATAAAACTGCAAGATGAAACTTTGCTAAAGAACACGAAAGGAAGCCTGATGAATATTGAAAGTGATTCTTTGTTCAGATTTGTTTGGGGCCAGATGGGGACCAGAATGTTTAGCGTGAATCTGACCAGGGCCACCACAGTGAAAGCATAGTTCTGACAGTGAGGAACAGGCGTGAGAGCGTGACAATATGGGGCTGCATGTGTATAAAACGTGTTCAGGAGATGACATTCATTGATTGCACCATGAATGCCTTTGGATGGTTGAAATTCCAGAAACTCGGCAGAAGAGGAATATTCCGCCATGACATTCCATAGCGTGCAGCCAAAATCACGCAAGGGTCTGTAAAGAAAAGAAAGTGATAAGACCTGGTCGAGTATGTCGCCTGACTTGTATCCAATAGTTCACCTTTAGGATATTTTAAAGATAAATGTGGAGCTACACAACCCCCTCCAGTAGAGAGCAGCTGAAAAAAATAGTCTCTGAAGAACATCAGAACATCTCCCCCAAGTTTTAGTATCATCCATACTGAGATATGAGTCTGTCATCAAAAATAAAGGTGGACACATGGAAGTACTTACAAAGTAAAACTTTTATTTTGAACATATCAAATCTAAACTGTTAATTTTACATACGAGTAAATACTCTACTGGTCTACTCAGAGATAATGCAAATACTGTAAGGTGATACAATTAAGTGATAGATGATATATTTGTATACTATGTGTATTTACATACAGTCAGTTTAAGTCAAGTAAAAGTCATTTTAATGATACTACTTCATTGATGCTTTAGATATTGGTGGACCAATGATGGATGACATATTTAGCTCTTCAAGTATAGTTTTATGAAAGCACAAAAAAGAAATTCTTAATTATTTTTATTGCAGTATTTGAATGCTTTGGCTCACCAAAAGAAGGCTATTTTAGATGTTTTGCATGTGAGTAGAGTGATTAATAAAATTACAACAAATAACTGTCCACAGAGTAAAATGAAAATGTATTGTATTTTTTATTTGTTTGACATATTAACAAATAAAAAATTATAATACTCAAAGTACAAGTATCTCAAATTGTAGGCTACAATACCTAAG
>OMNN01002224.1:0-10687 GCA_900302755.1 Chromis chromis | reverse complement strand
ACTTGTTCCACTGCATCCTGTTGATTCTTGATCAGAATGGGGTCTAGGAAGTTTGGAGGTCAAATCAACATCTTGGGCGATTGTCATGTTCCTCAAGATGTTCCTGATTGTTTGATGTTTTTGCCATGTGTTGGGGTGCATTTTCCTGCGGGGGTAGGCCAGTGACATTTGGGATTCCCATTTGCATGAGGGAGTGTGCTTGTTCTGGGACAATGTTTATTTGGGTGTCTAAGTCTCATCAACACGGATGCCAAAATCCAAGGTTTTCCAGCAGAACACCACATAGTACCAATATGATGAATGTTATTCACTTCATCTGTCAGTGGTCATGATGTTGTGGCTGATCGGTGTAAATCTAAGTACAAAATAGATAAAAAGATAAAATGAAAGTTAAATAAAGGCAATGGACTGTACAAAATAAGGAGTAGTGCAACATCAGCTGTATGTGCAATGTCGCTTTTGATCAAATTGTCAGCTATAAATGAAAAATGAACATAGAGAGAAGGGTGTGGGGGAAGACCACTAAGAATCTCAAGGCTCACCTCCCACACATTTGCACACTTCTCCGTAAACCCATAACTCCTGCTTACATAACCCACCTGCCTCCCCTCGACCTCTGCCACATCCTGGGAGCAACAGGGAGCGGAGGAGGGGTGGACGACGAGGGGCTGTAAAAGATAAGAGCGTTTACTCTGACGTTGTAGGAAAGTTGTAGACATCCTTATCAAGTAGAATGAGCAAAGTCAACAATGTTTTTTTTTCTTTTATGTTATCTGCTAGAGTTTCAAGGAACTGACAGAGAAGAAGAAAACAAAGAGTCTAATTATAAAAGAAGTGCATAGAATACATAAATTTCCTCCTCAGTTAAGTTGTGTTTATTGCAGCATTAGATCACCACAGGACAGAAGTCAAACCGAATCAATTCCCAAATTGACATATAAAGTGTTTGCACAGCACAAGAAGTGTAGCTGGTGAACGGACAAGGATGACGTAGTGGTGTGTTGTAAATCCCGATGTTGGTGTCTATGCGAAACCTCAAGAGCAGAAGCAGAAATTACAGCTTTACTCTACTATAACATGACTTTTCAACAGGAGCAACAGCAGTGCACTTGTACATTTTAAGATTCAACATTTTGACCCCTGATCCTACCGCATTTCAAACCCAGGGACATTCCTTCGTAACCAAGTTCTGTTCTTGCATCGCCTGTGATGGCTGACGTCAACGCTGTTTTGCCCATTAGGTTTGCCTTTCCTGAGAAGAAACAGCTGCGTCACCCAGAGACCACGTTGAGGGTATATTTCGGTTCCTCGGTTACATAGAACATTTGAACTCGGTTCTCCCCGGGACCAGCCAACCCGACCGTTGGGATCGGAGGAACAGAGCGTGTTGTGCAGTCTCACATTCAACCTCATTTCCCTTCCAAACCTTCATCCACTTTGGCCAGACCACACATCCTTAAATGCTGATAGTTCTGCTGGCTTGCTCATATTCTCCTTTACACACAACCATGCAGTCACGACCTCAGATAGGGATCAGATTCAGCCTCGCTTGGCTGCTAACTACCCTCAATTGCATTTAGGGTTTACAACCGAGCAGAGCTTGAGGTACCCCTCAGTATTTATAAACAGTTATGATCGCATTTGCTCAATGAAATGATCTGAAATTAGTATTTTTCTGGAGGATCAACAGAAACACGGCTGTCGAGTCGACCGAATTTGCACTGCGTGTTCTAAACCCGTGCTCTTTGTGCGGTTTGATGTTGGCCCGGCTGCCAGTAAAAATGCAGAGTGGATGGGTTGAGCAGGAGGTTACGAAAGGCTGCAAGCAGCCATGATAAAACACGATGTGGGCAGCTGCTAAAGAGCACAGCCTGGCTCTTCTACGACTGATAAATCCAGGCCTGTTTCGGGCTGCTTTGTGCAGAGAATGCGAGCGGCGAACAAGGTCACGGTGGGATCAGTTAACGGAGATCCTGTTGTGAGAGACTTTAAAAACTTGTATCCTACGAGGAGCCATGCATTGTAAATGCTGAGGCAGTGAGAAGACAGAAACAGATGGATGAATTCACAAAAGACAAAACAGTGTCCAGCCTCACATTGGATTCTCAAAGTAGTAAATCAAACTTGATGAATGAATTATTGTCCTACTAATTGGTGTGGGCACAAGTATTGGTGTTGGGGAGCAGGTCAAGGCTCCATGCTGTTCGCCATAAAAGCAGAGAGGCCACAGTGGGGGAGCGATTCACTGTTTGTTATCAGACACGAAGCAGGAAGGAGGGGTTGGTGTGCCATGTGATGTAGAGAAAGGTGATAATGAGCCTTGTCTTACCCCTCCACATTCCCCCCTCCCCAGCACTTCCATGCTATCAGTGCCATCTGCTGCTCTGATTGTGCTTCATTTCCAGTACCAGTGACTAACTTGTTGGCAGCCCTTCCTCTCTCCTCTGGGTTGTCTCTGTGAATAAGCATGTGTTCTTCATCAACCGCTCTCTCTCTCTTTGTACCCATTGTATTCCTTCTCAGTTTTTCTTCCGCTATTCTCTGTCTCTCAAAATCCCCTCAATCAGCACAGAGTCTGTGAAGATGCCGAGGGATGGGGGGGGGGCATTCGCTGATCAGCTGATGACTTTCACAAGGGGTCAGAAGTACGGGGATTACAGCTCTGGCTCATGATGAGCGAGCAGCTCCAGCTCATCAGGGCGAATGATGGCAGCGTCTTGGCATCTGTGGATCTGGGGGGCCGTCAGTGTGAGATGACTGCAAGTTGTAACAGGCGGGCAGCATACTGACATTTACTGGCTCAAATGCCACTTTACCCATCAAAACTGCCAAATCCAGCTTCTGGAGCCAGTGAAGCGTCACTAGTTAAAGCTTTTTGGAAATGAATACGGGGTCACTGACATTTATCTGGGAGATCATTTGAAAATGAGCCAGGTTGTTGTAACTGAGAGATCCCGGGTTTAACAAGAGTGCCAACACAGCGAGCTGTGTAGCTTGCCTTTAATTTAACCCCGTTGGACTGTTGCACAGCTGGAGGGAGCGCTGTTCACTGGATACAAATCCTCTGCTTGTGTAGACCCCCTCCGGAGCGACTCACACACTGGGGTGCATTCCTCTCTTACACAGGGGCAGGGATTGGTTGGAGACTCACCCTATTTAAAACCCTTCAGCTGAACCCAGCTTTGGATCAGGTGGAGTTGCTCAGAGAGAAAAATGTGTTTGTGCGTATTCATGTTGTTGTCTGCCTTTATGAGAACCAGATGTCTTTACAGAGATGGAAAGTTGAACAAATTCACCCACACTGAAATCCTTTCCTGCAGAGCCGACCAATATTGGATTTTAGGGGCTGATACCAATTTTTGCGGAGGGAAAAATCCTGATATTGGCCAATATTCTTTACATATCTATACATATATATGTTAAAGTTATCTTGAAAAGGGAAAGTTATGGAGTCATTGTTTATTTACTTTCCAGCAATTAATTGTTTTAACAAACTAGTGAGCGTCTTTTCATGAAGACACAACATGACTTTCCAGCACCATCTGCTCAGCTACCTACTCTGCTACATGAGTGTTGTAAACAATGCAGTCAAAGCTACTCTGCTTGACAAACTATGTGATGACACTATTTCTCAATTATCCCATTATCTTTTTCTGCATTATATTGCAAATGCATATATCTGTGATAGGCCAGTATCAGCCAGTAATATCAGTAAGGTTCTACTTTCCTGTTATTTCGTGGTCGCAACCTTGTGTTAAATGTAACTTGGAATACGTTTATAAATAGCACTGGAACATTTCCCATAATGCACCTGGGCAGCATCTGTCATTAAACACTCTTGTGCCTTTCAAGTTCTACAGGCCCAGTTTGATCATGTCTGACAGCTTCCTACAGAGACCATTTTTACAGGTTGACTAATGCTTGTCATTTCCAAGTTCGGTTGGATTTGTAACTTTAACATAACATAAACGAGTGTGTGTTTAGCACAGAGGATGATTGTGGTCTGTAGTGGATTCTCTCAAGGATGGATTTACAATAATGTGTATGTGTTTGCGTGCCATACAGTACGTTTTCACATGTGTATGTGATTCAGTGTGTGCGCTGCTCCACAGGCTGCTTGTTAGTACAATGTCAGACATGTCCATCAGTGGCATCCCTCGGTGCTCAGCAGTCGAGCCCCAAGCCGCAGCTCTGACGCACATTTCACCTTTCTCATTGTGTTTACCTCCTCAACCCCTATCCTCCCTCTCCCTCTCTGTGCTCCAGGCTACTTCTTTTCAATTACCTTCTCAGTTTCCCATCTTCAGACTCCCCTTGCCCCACGTCTTCTTAACAGTATTTTTTTGTAATGCTTATTTAATGTGTGCGAGCATGCACTGGGAGCATCTTTCCTGACCTTCTCTTCATGCCTGCTATGGTTTCTTTTGCTGACAAAAATTGCAGCAAATCTTACACATCCTTTCTTTTTTTTTTCTCCCTGCATCACCCCCCTAAAGATAAGTGGTCTAAGCTGACCTTCTGTAACTAGAAAATTCAATGAAGAGTGAAGAAAGTTAAGAACAAGTCTTTCCCTTGTCACCTTTGGCTGTTTGGGAGGCTTTTGCTCCCCATATGAGGAATCAAATTCAATTAGTGGGTGTAAGGGCAGGGAGACTGTATAGGGCTGAGTGACATAAGGGGAAGAGAAATCAAGGCCCGGATGGTTCTAATCCAGATCCTCCTTATCAGCGCTGACCCCTGGGAGGTTGTGTGTGTGGATCTTGATCCTCGAGGGGCTCCATTTTGGGAGGTGGAGGGGGGGCGATGCCTTTTATTGCCCCGTCTGATCGGACTTCAAAGGCGAAGCGGGGGTGGCGGTCATCCTTTCTTTCATTACTAGGAGCTTTTCTCCAATCTGCGAGGGCACACCTGACACCCCTTCTCTCTCTGATGCCACACAAACTCTGCCCACTCTTCTTTTTTTCCTCCACCAGAGGGGCTAAAAGCTGTGTAATCTGGGTGTAAAGGAGCCTTAATCCCCGGCAGTCGGGTCGCGTACTCCTGCACCGCTACCTGAAGCTTGTTAATTTGTTAATCAGAGCTGGGTTAGAGGGAAGGCCTAGCAGGGATCAGTGGATGAGTCACAGTCGATGTTAGCCGTAGGGCGAGTTACTACCTCTGACCTGTACAGGAGGGCACAGGGAGTCGCATTTAGTCATGGATTACTCAAACAGAAAGACATTTGGTTAAAATATCCCAAACCCTGCCGCTGTGCAGTTTATTTGGCAACACTGGAAACATCAACTTGAGCTTTGGCAAGAATTTTATCGACTAAAAAATCACCAAAAAAAAGTTGGCTCTACAAAACTCTAAAGATATTGGTGTGATTTCTTTTTTGCTCCTTGCAACACTGGACAGTCTTTGAACTACTCCGAGAAATGTTTGACAAAGGGCCTCTTGTATCATTCACACAGAAGTTGTAACTCGGAGTTAAAGAGTAACCCGTAATCCACAGCTGTTGAGGCGCCTTCAACAAAACAACAGCCCCCTGAGTGGGTTTCTCTTGTTTTTCCACTTCAGATCAAGGTTTGTATGCTGCAAAAAAGTAGGTGCTAATTGGCCAACATTGTAGGGTTTGTTAAGAGGTTTTTGTTATAAGAAGAGACGGACGGGCAGAAAAACATCAACAGCAACATAAGTGCAAAAGTCGGTTGTACTTTTTAGGTCTAACTGTCGATTCTGCATTATGAACAAGTTGCATCTCTATTTCCTTCAAGGGATAGATGCATCTGCCATAAACCAGCATGGAGCTTTCTTTAAGGCAGTTCAGGTCACAGGCAGCAAGATCACGAGACAAAACTTGGAAAAGATGTTTTTTTTCTTCTCCTTCTTTTTAATGTGATTCCACTGTAACAGGAAAATGAATTTCCACTAACTTCATTTTCAGTACCCTGGCTCTCTGTAGCATTGGAGCTGATTTGCCAAGGGCCTCTGGAACGGAGAATGTAACAAGAAGTGTTTGACTTCAGACTGCAGCGCTGGTGTGAACTGCGCTCCCTGCCCCGGGCATTCTTTCCCTGGGAATCTGTGATAGATAAAGATCGATGTGAGGGTTGGAACCATGCTCTCCCACCACCACCACCACCACCCCAACCCCTTTGCTCCAGCCCCCATGCCCCCATTTTCCTCCTCCACCTCTTCATCTACTTCTTCTCCTCCCTTTCTCTAAATCTCTATTCATCTTCTCATGACCAGCAGTAATTACAGCAGCTCCTCGGCCTCACCGCCAAAATGAGCTGTTTACATTTGGCCACTTGCCTCTGGCTAGTGTGGCCAGCCTCTCATCCCCCATTGAGCCCAGCAGGAGCAGCCGCGCAGTCACCAAAATGCGACCCAGTCTTCACCAGGCCAAGCTCACCCAGGCTCCCACCCAGCTACTTGTGCTCCGCCCAGAACTCCACAGAGCTCCATCAGTCATGTTCGTCATCTAAGCCCTTTTCCTCCTCTTTCTAGTGGCAGCTCACTGCAGTTTGCATTTCCAGCCCAGCTGAGGGAAAACCATTTAATTCGCTGAAGGTTTTAGTGTAAAGAGGCAGGTCTTAGAGTCAACAGTTCTACCACATGCTGTTTTCTTCAGTGTTTTCTGTGCCGGAGGGTTGAAGCAGAATGAAAGAGCGTACTCCCCTGTGCAGCATACAGAGACGGCATGTTTGTTTACACACGGGCAGCCAGGGAGTCCTGTTTAGAGCTACGGAGGCTGCATAGGATCCCTGAAGTCGAGCTGATGATGTGTTGTGTTGGGTGGAGCCGGTGGCCCCCGCCACTCTCCGGCTCCTGGACCCAGGTGCTTCCTGTCTGCCTGCTGGAAAAGTACGAAAGGGCCCGTGATGGGCCAGGTCAACCATGAGCCTCGCGCCGTTGCTGCTCCTGCAATACCCTATGGGACGAGCAAAAGGGCTTCATACATCCAACAGTTTTTTCTTTCTCTATATTTTTCTACTCTTCCACCTCTCAAGCTCTCTGCTGTTCTCTTGATCTCTTGTAATAAAAGAAAGGAATTTGTCACCGAAACCTGCAGAGGGAGTTAAATGCATTTCTCATCTCTGTGTGCGTTTCTCCGTCTTCTCAGGTGTGGTTTGGCAAAACAAGCAGATTTCATACTTAAATACTAATTCAGCCTGACAGTGAATTGTTCTGTGTTTGCTTCACATTTGCATTGTTCTCCAAAGGAGCCCTAGAGTTGTACTCCAGTAATAATCCCAAGACAAAGGAATATTTTGGCAGATATTTTCACAAATGCGAAGGGATTTACAAGTTTCAATGCCAGCTGTGCCAGTTCCATAAAGTATTTATATGCTTCCTAAAATACGCATTTTATATGTAACTGGAGCTGTTGTCTGCTCAGAGAGCGCAGGTCGACCTGCTGGAGCTGCATGCTCCTTTAAATCTGAATAGAAGCTCAGTTCTACGAAGACTGTTCTTGACTCCCATCCAGCTGTCCTTTCCCTATTCTGCAAAACAGTGGAGGGATGTAGCGACCCCTGGTGGCCTCCATGTGCACTTACAACTTCAGAGCCATTTCAGACTTCAAAGCTGTCTGTCAAAAACGATAAGTCCCACTGAAAGGAGCATGTCACTAGTAGCTGTTGTGAATTTTTAGTCAGATTACTCTCTACCGCAGTTACATTCGTTCTCTCCGTTTTACCAGCTGACTCACTTCTCCCCACCTGTCACGCTCATGTTTTATGTCTGACACAAAAGCATTTAACCAACAAACTCTGATTTATGACTCCTCCAAAAGGTGTAATTTGAGGTTTCTGGTGGAAACTCAGGCAAAAAAAAAAAAAACTGAATGTCTCTCTGCTGTCAAATCGTGCAGGGACCAGCCGGAGATGTGAATGTTTGCACCCTCTCCCCCGCTGGCACCCAGAGGTTCAGGCTTTTCAACCTGCGGTGAAGTGAAGAGGTGACAGAATACATTAACGGCGCCTCTTCTTCTTCACCTCCTCCTGCTCTGTAGTAGCATGAGTCATCAGATGAGTCTGTGTGAGAGGACTAAGTGAACAGCGGTAGTAATGGACAGCCCTGACAGAGGCATGAGAGTACATTAGCCGCTCGTAAAAAGGAGCTGATGGCACTCGCTGGCAGGCTGTTCTCCTATTGTCAGGTGTTTCATTGGCCTCCTCCTGAGGGTATCGCCATGGCGATGGGTGCAGTGAAGGTGGTGTTTATTTCAGGCTACAGCAGCCTGCCCCGTCCGACGCCAGGAGTCTGCGTCTGCTGATAAGGCTGAGACTGGCTGGGAAGAGACAGGGACTCAAGGTTAATACTCAGTCTGGGAGACGTTTGCTTTTGCTTTAGGGTGAAGTTGTGCAAGAGAAACTTGGTTCCTGTTTGTCCAGTGGAGCAACAGAGTAAATTACTGTATTTCCCTACAGCCCTTGTAAACTAATTTATGACAGGGAATCATAAAAGTCAGGTAACAAATGATTCATAACATAAAAAATGTATTTTTCCCACTTCTTAGTAGAGAATCAAAACATAACAGGTTGTGTTTTTATGTCTGCATAATCCACCTATTGTTTTCCTCTAAAAATGGAGAGAACAGTACTATGAGGTCAGATGGGTCGCACCCAGCTTGGCCCTGAGAGTCATCCAACACCTCAGTGTGAGCAGTAACCTGAGCAATGACTGGCCAAGGTCGGTCACAGTTCACGTTTGTGTCCCTGTCCCCCCTCACCGCCGCCCTGCCTCGGCGCTCTGTTCAGGACTTCGACCTCTGCAGCACCACAGAGGTTCAGCCGGTTCTTGCTGTGCTGAATAACTCCGGTTGCTTTGGAACAGGCAGCCGTGACCCACTTTTAAGTTGGGGTTGCATACCACCACTTTTATAGACATATATGTGACATACTGCAGAAAACATTGACATTTAAGACTTTAATTTTCCACCTGAATGCGCTGAGGGATTTTTATTTGGTTGTGTGCCGGGTCTAGATGTGCAGATAGGCAGGGAGAGACGCTCCTGCAGCCAGCTGTGGAAACAGAAGATAGTGAGCGAGCCAGCGAGGAAGTGAAAGGGATTTGGTGTGCAGGATCTGCACAGCTCTGCGGAGATGGAAGTTTTCATTTCCTCAGGATAGCTGTGGCTGTTTGAACAGGTGGGCCACCCCCCCACCCCCCCGGGGGCTGTAAAGGCTCCAGCCCCTCTCATGTTGTCCAGTTTGCCGCTCTCTCTCCTCCTAGGCGTCGCATTCTTCAGTCCACAGCACAGCAGAGCCTCTAGAGCAGAGAGGCAGCCTCACAGAGATCATTCTTACTGACTCTCTGTGTGCAGGGAAGCTCAAACAGACTCCGCACTAATGCTTTTCCAGTCGCCCTCCTGTCATTGCTGTTATTATTGCACCAAGCAGCTGGGTTAAGAGACATGGAAATGCTTGTTAAATGGGGGAAAGTGAGTATCAGAACACACTGATTACAGGGGGTGAGGAGGAGGGGTGGGGGTGGTGTGTTTTGGTGCTTGTTTTGTGTGTTTTCCCCACGGGCATGGATGCACCCAGACTGAGTCATGCTAGACTGGAGCCATGGCTCCGGCTCCGTAAGCTCCTCTTTCCCTCTTTTTCCTCTTCCCTCTCCTCCCACTGCCGACACAACCAGCTGGGCTCCTGAAGCATCCAAACACACACACATATATACACACACACACACACATGTTGGAGAGGTGCTTGATGGGAGGACAGAAGGAGGGAGGGAGGAGTGATGAAATGCCAGAAGGAGTAGGGGCAGGCGGTGTGAGGCCCACATTGAGATTGATGAGCTGCTGTAGAATCTAGCAGGTAAACACCAGTGTGGCTCCTCCTCCCCCGCAGGCGAGCACTCTGGGATTAGGCCACTTGTAGAAGCTGCTTCCACAAATTCTCAGTTTGCTAAAAGCCACACTCTCCCTCTTACCCCCTCACTTCATGTCTGTTTAGGTTTTCTCTCTTTTGCTTCCTTGTTTTGCTGTTTCATTTTCTGGACGCTCGTGAAAGCCATCGCAGTGTCTCATGAAAGGTAAAACAAAAGCTTTAGAGGTGAGGCTCCTCTGCTGCTCAGCATCACTGTGTTCACTCCCAGGCTTTTAAATGTGACCAGTAGGTGGTGATGTGACTCTTCAGAAGTCCACTCAGAGCTCTCTTTAATGAATCACTTCTCTTCCTTGCCCTTATTTGATCCCACATCCCTTCAGCAAAACAATGTCTCGTTACCGCTGTGTGATTTTTTTCTTTTAGGGAAGAAAAAAAAACTGAGGGTTTCAAAAAAAATTCCCACCTGCTTTCATTTATTTTTTTATTTTTTTTTAGCTGTCTACTTGTAATGAGATACATGAATATGTATTTGACGGCAGAGTGCGTTCGATGCTTTGGAAATCTTTTCCTCAGCAGAGGGGATAAATGATGGTTCGGGTTTTTCAGCAGGGAGCAGCAGAAGAAGAGGCCAGCTGTGTTTTGGGGACAAATTACCCACTGGATCTGTCACACTGTAACACTTGCAGCACATTTCCACAGCGTAGCATATACAGTTTATCTTCAGGTCAGCTGTATTGACAAATTTCCTTCTGAGAGAGGAAGTTCTTTGTCGTTTGGAGAATAAATGTAGCTGCCTATATTGTAGGTTATGAGATGGTATCAACTTTTTAAGATAAACTTGTAAAGATGTAAGTATGAGAGGG
>OMNN01002223.1:0-11075 GCA_900302755.1 Chromis chromis | reverse complement strand
GTGTAGTGGGCAGATTCAAATTGCTATTCAGAGCAAAATGGTCAAATCCTCAGTCAAGCCTTTGGGATTCTGGTCACTGGAAAGTTAAACACAGAGTAGTCAAGTCTGGGAAATTAGGGTTCAAGTATTTCCATCAAAACTTTGCATTTCTCTTATAGTCATGGATAAATCTTCAGTTACAGGAGAGATGAGGTTTAAATAGCTCCTGCCTTTGTCTTTCTCCAATTGACTGATTTTTTATTTTATTTTATATTAAGCGTGCACTTATACTGGTGTATGAGAAGTTTCTTTAGACTGACTGAGCTGCTCAGATTTGAACAGTTAGGAATCAGTCTTGCTGTTGGACACTGCCCCCCTTAGGCTCCATTTAGTAACATCAAGCAGCATGCAATACTGTATTCCCACACCTATTTACTGCCTTACTGCTGCACATGCAGAGAGCTGACAAATCAAAGGAAAAATGATGAATAAATGAGTTGAGAATCACAAAAGTGCAGTACATGGCACAATTAAACATCCGATTATGCTCTGTGGCATGTATACAAATGCTGAGCAGGCCCAGTTGATTCAGATTTTTTGCATCAAGATAGCAGGAGGAAAACATCTGAGTGGCTTTGAAAGAGGGTTAATTGATGAGGAACGGATGGCAGGAGCTTCAGTCACAAAGACTGCTCAGTTGGCTAGGAAGACATCAGTAAACAGGGTTGAAATTTGTAGTTGATAGCATGCATTTGATGACTGTGATACTTGTGCATTAGTGCGATAAGTAAAGAAAAACAGAAGATCTTCGTGTGAACATGTCAATGCTAGACGTCATCAGATTGTATCAGCATTAATAGTCTGTTAACAACTACATAGACAGGGATATTATAGTAGGGTTCCAGTGCATAATACAAATTCAAATACGTGATACAGTCAGATGAATCATCTTACACCATATTCCTAACATCTGGATCTATCAGCTGTGGGGGGCATTTTGCTGCCGTGGTTTGGGTCAATACCCAATCACTCAATACAAGTTGTTCTGATGATGATCTTTATCCTGTGATATAACATTTCTGTCTTGATGAACTGGTCTTACATGCTAGACAGCAGTCTCCATTAAAATCAACAAGTAGAGAAGAGTAAAACATTATTGTCCCCATGGGGGCAATTTCCTTTACAGACAGTAGTCCAACATAAATACATACATCATTCACACAGACAGTACAAAGTCCATGTCTCCCACACTGTCGCCATGAATCATGGGAAAAGAGAGAAATGTGTGATGACATCCAGGGTTATTTTTGTTTTAAAAAAAACCAAGAGCAGATGGGGCAAAAGGCAGTCTGTATCTATTAGTGCTACCTGAGCCTCTGCTGTGATGAAAGCATCTGGAACTCAGTATGTAAAGGATGCTGTCAGTCCAAAACAATGTTCTGTGCCCTTGAGGTAACCCTCACTTCATACAGGTGCTGAAGGGTAGCAACAGTAATCTTATAGCACAGCTTTGACAAATTGTCTCCAGTTTCGTCCTATTTTTAAGAGTAAGACTTTGTTTGCATCAGAATTATACTTCTCATCCAGGATACTGCCCAGTACTTATATTGCTGCACTGTTGCCACTGCCTCGCCCCCTGGGGAAGGGGCCTCCTCTGAGAAGCAATAAACATTTTTTATGGAATTAGCCACATTTATTTTTAAAGAAAAACTGTTGTGACAAAGTGGGTGAGAACTCTCCTTTTTCATCCCCACTTGTCCCTTGACACTTTCATTCTACACATTACACAGTACTGTTTTTGTTATGTGTATTTTGCTTTAATTTAACCATGCTAGTGTAACATTGCAGCACATACTATCCCAGGTTTGTTTGTGTTAATATTATGTTACAGTTTACATCCATTATATGGAGGATTATAGCAAAAGACAACCATTAATTGGTTTCAGTTTATTAAGTTGCAGGTCAAATGTGATTTAATTGTTTGTTCATTTGTTCTGACTCACCATGAAGGACCAGTGTTTGGGAAGGGGCCACCCAGCACTTCCTGAATTTATGTTATTGGTGATGTCAGAGTGGGCCAGACCAAGTAGAGGGTCTTTTTCTTTTTTGATGAAGTGTTCTTTTGCATTAAATGGCATCATTCAGTAATGACTTCAAATGTTTAGCTTTAATGGAGACATTTAGAAATAACAGTGATGTTGTTTGCAGTTTAGGTTGCATTGAGGTTATAGAGTAGGTCACCATGCTGTGTGATGGTAGGGCTGAAGTGATGAAGGTGTGAATTAAGCACCATATATAAGGAGTAGAGATTTTGCTCCCTTGAGAGAGAGTTGAGGTTGTGCCTTTTCTTTTGAGTAGCTATGGGTTAATTTTGAAATTACATTACACTGTAAAATAAAATTGTCACCCCATTTACACACAAGAAGTCTGCCTGCTTACCATCTTCCTTGACCTTTTGGCCAGACTCCTCTACAGCTGGTCGCACCAGTTAACAAATTCATCAAAGCCTTGGCGATGATGTTGCTCACACCCTGCAGAGGACTCACAATCACATAGTCAACGGCATACTTAAAGATAGAGTAAGCCATTCTAATCCAATACAGATTTTGTGAAATTCAGTCAACTAGTTGTCGTAGCATAGCCTTGGTTCTGGGAAAAAAAACGAAAGAAAAAAACCAAATCGCTAACTAAGTGACCCACACAACACTGTTCCAACCCACCAGCAACGGGGGGTGTTTCTGCACCGACAGACTATCTGAACAGAACAGCTGTGTGAATCCTTGCACATATTTTGGAGGATAGGTCCGCCTTATGTTTTTTGCAGCAAATGTTTTTTTTTGTGCAGCAGCAGTTTGTAGAGGAAGGCAGTGCCTACCATCCCTCTCTTTTCTGTTTCCAAGGGGAAATTTGAAGTGAGAATCAGCTTTCAACACTAAAACAACAGACCTTGTGCAAGAACATGTGGCTGGATACAATTAAATGCAGAAGAAAAGTCAATAAAAAGCAAATGTTCATGGTTCTTATTTCCTAAATTTAACTGAAAAAAGTGTAGCATCCTATGGTTCCCTCTTTGCCCTAAGAGGTCTAACACATGCTATGGACTGCTTGCAAAATTTCAGATGTAGCAATGTTCAAATATTTTCTTCATAAAGGCATAAGGACTACAGGGTGATAATCATCGGAGACTTAACATTCCGTACTGGGACAACAACAGATTTCTTGCACATGCTGGGAATTTTCTGATGTTGGATGGAGGGCTGAGAAATATATGAAAACAATACATTTGTCTGATATGACACCAAAATGATTTCCCCCATGTGCCGTGCCGTCACAAACAATGGTTTAGATTTGAATTTCGCTAATTCTATCTCTCTTTTTAACAAGTTTTTTACTGTCTTTTTATTAGCATCTTCTCTCTAATAAGACAATGTGATTTACTAATCCAAGGCTTATTATTGAGCAAAGCTGTACATGTCTTTAAATTAGATTCCAAACACCACATTCAAAGCAGCCCTTCACCTCCAATGTAGAGTCCAGACTCTGTGCAAAGTTTTCACTCCCTTCAGGGCTGATTGATAAATGGGGACCAAATGAACAGTGCTGTGGTTTGACAAACCCAGAGGAGCCATCATATAAGATTTATTATAAGTTCCCTAGTATTACATAGCAAGCCCATTCTGCATCTCAGAATTGTCTGGCTGCACCTCACTGTCATTCTGATATAGGGGGAAAAAGCACTCTGGTTCACTGGTGTTTCTTTAAACCAATCACAGCGAAAGATCGCTACAAATCATCTGCAAAATTTGAAATCTGCACAACATTATGACCACCTGCCTAATATTGTGTTGGTCTCCGTCATGTCATCAGAAATCCTCTGAACCATTTGGCATGGACAAGGTGATCTCTCAGGGTGCCAAAATCAAGATTTTCCAGCAGAACACCACATAGTACCGATATGATCAATGTTATTCACTTCACCTGTCAGTGGTCATAATGTCGTGGCTGATTGGTGTAGGTCCCCTATTGGTGCCATAACACTGGTCTGATACTTGTCTTTTTGGATAGGTGTCAATGAAAGTGATACAAGGACTTAGTCATACATATTAAAAGTTGTATTGCTTTTCAACCTTGAATCATGGTTCTGTCAATAAAATGTACCAGTGTTCATGGTTCTTATTTCCTTAGGAGAATAACAGTAGCATCATCCTTTGGTTTCCTCTTTGCCCTGTAGGAAAACTGTAAGGTGTCCAACAAATGCAATGCACTGTTGTATGGCAACAGTGCATGTCCCCCCAGTGTGGAATCATGGTCAATATAATTTGGCTTTTTTGACAAGAATTTATTTATTTAAAAAAAAAAAAAAAGACTATTTCATGTCAAAGTGAAAACAGATTTGTACAACGTAATGACAATTTAATAATAATAATAATAAAAAGAAGTATTCACCCCTTTCAAGCCAGTGGTTGCAATTACGGCATTGAGCCTGTCCCTTGTTGTGAAAATATTTAAGCATTGCTACATCTGAAATGTTACTGTCCATGACATGTGTTGGACACCTTTCAGTTGAACCTGGGCAACAATTACTGTATGCACAGTCTCTGCTATCTCAACTACTGAAACTTATAAGTCCTTTAGGGAACTCTTGCACGGTCGCTCAGTTTTCAAGAAAAGTTTGCTGTATGCAGATTTACACATGTGCCACATTCCTTCAATTTCCTAATGATGGATTTAACTGGATTCCAAGGGATTTTCAGTGATTTGGAATTTTTCTTGTACCCATCCCTTGACTTATCCTAATCAGTACCCTTTTCAGAGATATTTGATGTGGGAGTTTTTTTTGTCTTCATGGTGTGGTTATAGCCAGGACTACTGATTCACCAGTAACTGGACCTTCCAGTTACAGGTGTCTTTGTACTGCAATCCACTGAGACACATTCACTGCATTCAGATCATCTTCATGTTACTAACTGTGTGACTTCTAGCCCTAATTGGCTGTGTCGAATTAGTTGAGTCCCTTTAAAGGAGTTCATACTTATTCAACAATTTATGTCACATTTCAGATTTTTAATCAACTGGCATTACTTTGTAGATACTGTTTTCACTTTGACATGAAAGAGTCTTTACTTGTCATTCTTGCAAAAAAAAAAAAAACTCAATTAAATTTTATACCATTCAATGCTAAAAAGCAATAAAGGGAGAAAACTACATAGGGGGGTGAATACTTTTTGTAGGCACGGTAGAACAACCATTTAAATGTTGATTAATATAATTGAAGGCATAGGGACATAGTCTGTAGACGCTGCACAGTTTTGACCCACAGTTGTTGTTGAAGAATGGTACATTAGACCTCCACACACTCCACAATGCCAAGGATTGGTGGAGCTGTTCTGGCAGCATTTCGTGGCCCAACATCTTACTCTACATTGTAGTATATACTACTTAATATATCCATACAAATTATCTTTGCTGATATGAGCTATCCAACATTATTAGTAAAAATGGAGAGTATTCTCACCTTGGATTAAATCTCCCAAAATTAACTTCCTGCCCTGTTGAGTCATCATCGTTCCACATGTGCTGTCTTGCGCCTGGCTATGAATACAGTTACAGTTTACTTGTAAGAAAAAAAACTTTATTTGTGTGTTACACAGCCAGCAGCATAACAGTATCTGATGGTTGATTGACCTTCGTTTGGGTGATGAGTAGGGTGACATTGCAGCTATGTTTCAACAAAGTTGTCTGACAGTATCAGTAACGTAACAATAAACTCAAAATACAAGAAAATACAAGCCTGCAACAATTCAGACAGTGCATACTTTCAGTCCGTGATGACATATTTGACGGTTGAGATACATTCCCGTAGGTTGAACCACATATCGTAATAAAGTGCCATTTTTTGTAACTGAATCATCAACTGGATATTAAGAAGTAACTTTCAGTAGCAAACAATGTAGAGGGCAGGACATGACTTGCCTTGATAACAGTCAGTTAGGCATTTAGAGAACTGAAAGGAGTGTCTGCAACAGTGGACTTATTTCTATCTACTCACACATACATAAATATTATACACCTGTGAGATAGAACAAGTAGGTGGTACTGTTATACAAAATGAGTCGATAAGAGTCTTTCAGTTGCTTTTTTTTTTCTCCTACTCAGCCTGTGAGCTTCAAAGAATCAGCAAAGAAACTTTGCCAAGAGGCAGAAAGAAGTGAGGAGACAAAGCAGAGGGAGGGAAGTGGAGATACAGTTGCAACGGGTCACTGGACATAAGCCTATCAGATTATTGGGAACATTCCTCTCACACAAAACTCAGGGACTAACTGGCTCAAAAATAGTCACATCCGTCAGGCTTTTTAGTTTACAATGAATTGCTTTACCAGTTTCATTACTGTCACTTTAACACATCCAAGGAGCAGCTCTTTGTATACTGACTTTTTTTCATATCAGTAACTGTGATGTGTGTGTAAGAAGTAGTAGTTATGGTTAATGCTAGATTGAGTCTGCAGGAAATGATATAGGTCAGTGTAATGTCCTCTGAAATCATGGAAGCGTGCTGGGTTGGAATGTATACCTTTCACCTGGAAAGAAATGGGGAGTGCACTCATTGGATTAAGAACTTAAAAGGCAGTTAACATAAATTGTGATTTCATGGTGCTTTCATGCTTGTGGTGGTCTGAAGATTCTGCCGAGGAACAGAATTAATTAACATCAGCGTGGGACACCCTGAAATTGTTCCTGGCAAGAATCATAAGGCTGTGATTCCCAAGCCTTTTATCTAGAATTATCTGCACTTGGCATTTGATCTGATGGTAATTACACCCTGTGTAAATTACATTGTAAAGTAATAGCCTTTTAATGGATTATGAAGAACAAATGAGGGCCAGATTTGAGTAAATGGTCACGCCATTTACAAGTATTCTACTTTAAGCCTCCCCATTTAGTATTTATAAGCAGCATATAAACATTTAAATACATGCTTATTACCAACTATGATGTAGCTGTGAGCAGTCATGCCTCTCGTTCACAAATACTATACATTAATTCTTCAAAATAGAGCTACATACAACTAGCATGTAGCAAAACCTTTATTAAATGTTTGTATACAGCTTTACGTTCTCTACACTGTCAGAAGTAGAAGATCCTTGAGGGAACCTTTTGGACCATTGCCACTATGGGGAAAAAAAGAGTCAAAAATCAGTTTTGTGGGGTTTTTGGGTTCCACTTTGAACTTCTTATCATTATTATCATTATTATTGTGAAATATTTTTAAAGTTCCAAACATTAGAAAAAACATTAGACAAGATGTTTCCAAAAAAAGAAAGAAGACATGCTTTACATTCAGATTAATAGGGACCTTTGCATTAGATTGTGCGTGTCTACATTTTGTATATTACATAGAATTTGAGATTTGAAAATTGTTTTATATTGTACTAATATAAAGTATGATTATACTTTCAGACACATACTGAAATACTACAATGTGCACAATTGCAATAAAACCAAGTTTTAAAGGAAAAAAACAAAAAAACAACTGTACTACAAGTCTAAATGCGGGTATAAAGTGTCAGTTAGGCCGACACATAACTCTACAAAAACATCATCCAAGAACCCCTTTTGCATTAGTAAAGGTTCCTTAGCTGACCTTATCTCTGAATTAAGCTGTTAAAAGTTCATTCAAAAACTCTACAAGCATGCAGGGTTTCTTATATATGAGTTCCCTTAGGCCCTCCTAATTCTAAGAGAGTCGTAACCTTACAAAGGATCTGGACATAAGTCACCCTATCACTCCTTAATAAACATTTATTGTATAACTAACATTTATAATGCATTATGGCAAATGCGAAAATGAACACAACTCAAAATTAGCTCTTCTTAGCAGCGTTTTAAGTTGTATATTACTGCACTTTATTAGACCTTTTTGGAATATGTGTGTCACTGTGTGCATCTTGAAGTACACATATATGCAGATTTGACCGTTCTGACTTGCAATTCTTGTTTGAATGATGTAGAAATCGTAGTTAATGATGAGATAAAGCTACAATTATATCAATTTTCAAGATACACAAACAACATTTTTGTGTCTGTGTGGTTTGTGAGGGTGTATCTGGCCCCAACGTGACACAAAACACCTCCATTTAGTCTTAAACAAGTTTGAACAGAAACTAAAACATTAAGTTTGAACAAAGGTAAAAGCAAACATGTCAACACATGCACATGTAGCCTGTAACACTGACATGTGCACCACAGTAGAAGGCACATACAGTACAGTAGAAATGTGAGGCCAGAAGTGAATGTTTTTCACAACCAGATGTGTAAAATTATCTCTAGCTTCTTGAAAAAAATAACCTTATATACACATGGTAAGCATTTGTTCTACAGAAAAAAAGGGGTCAATCGAGGTCTCTTAACTTTTTTCCAGTCTCTAAAGCATTCTTGCAGCTGTACAGCCACTTGATAATCCGTGCGTTGCGCTCGATAACTGAGGTACGTTGGCGCATCTTTTTCTGTAACTCATCCTCCAGCAGCCCGATGCTGTCGCCACTGTTCCTGGAGAAGCCGTCATCCGACGTGGACACGCTGACACTCCGGATGTTTATCGCAATTTCATCCGAGCGAGCGGAGAAGTTCTCCCTCCCCAAAGACTCAATGACCTCGCCGCCCAGCCCACAGTACTTAAAAAAAGAATCAAAGTCTGCAAAGTTCTTGGAGTACCTGGAGCTGATGTCAGAGTGAGAACGACTGACACCTTTGCCAGGCCTCCTTGCAATCTCAGGAACTGTGAGGAGACCACTAGACGCATTCACAACATTAGCTGTCAGCTTCGTCCCAGAATCACTGCTCTTGGTGCTTCCATTAAACCTTCCCTCTGACTGAGGGGTGTCTACACGTGAGCTGCATTCCTTTGCTGAGTTTTTTTCCTCATAGCCCTGAGACTCACATTCTGCATCTGTGGCCTCAGGTAGTGGAACACTTTTATTCACAGAATTCAGCAGCAGCTTACGAGTTATGTGGTGTTTCCGATCATTTGCCGACCCTCTCAGTAACTCGCATTTCTGTCTGTAAAGTAGAAGTGAGTCTGGCCGTTTTTTGGAGGTGGAGCGGCGTACCTGCCCTGGTGAGCACGTTTGTACAGCACCTGTATGCTCTGCTGAGTTACACTCTGTGACAAGACTCCCACTTTGGTTAGAAAACCCAGCGCTACTCACAGAAGCAGCTCCAAGACTGATCACCGGCTCCTGATTCGTGTTAACCACCTGCTGGCTTTTGACGTATTTCAGCTTGCTGGCAGCGAGCCTCTCCACAGCACTCATGCGTCCTTTCGTCTCACTCTCCAGTTCCATCTGCTTTCGAAGGTATTCGGGACCCTTCTCCAGGATTTTTGACGTATCACTAGTCGCCTCCATTGTTGTTTTAATAAACATTCGAGTCCTTTACCTCCAAAGAGTGTGTAATCCTTCGGTGTGCAGTCTCTGAAGAGTTAGAGGTACAGAGATTCCATTCAAGCCCGTTCTTTGCCTGAGCACGTATCACAACAAAAACTTCACCTTGTCTATTCCAACACACATTACATTACCCCACCCATTCTGCGCAGGGCTAGTTTTAACCAAACACAAGCCTGTTCAAAGTACACCTGATACCATCGCAAGTGAGAGCAGTGAAAGCCGACACTGCTGCAGACCTTTTTTTCCCCTCTTCTTTGGGTGGAAATGTAGGTCTTTAATCTTGTTGCTCAATACCAGGAAACTTCTCACATTATCTCCTTCTAAGAAAATAGTTACTTTTACCATGTACCCATCGTTAGTGTTTATTGAGTTATTTACCAGTTAAACTGACTCATCAAATAGGCTTGGCGCTCATTAAGGTAAAATTTGGGCAATAAATGTTTACCCCCTACCTATTCACCCTTCAGTTATGCACAGTGTGTGTGATGTGTCAGACTGGGGTTGTTAAAGACGGGGTGGTCATTATTGGTGGAAAGCATTTTTTAGAGCAGCATTGTGCAATTCTACAAACACAGAGATGTTTTTATGGAGTTTAATGTTAGATTTTGTATTCGCTCAACTTCCTGGATGAGTGTACAGATCCTGAAAAGTTGTTCAAATTGTTGGTCAGAGTGGTTTGATTATACATGGAATCAAATCTGTCCTTATGCTTTGTCAAAAACATTGAGAGTGACTTTGTATTAGTAATACTATTAATTGGATCAAGGCAACAGCAAGACGACACCCTGATAGAAACAGTCTGTCCTGCTTGTTAAAATAACTCCATAAAAACTAACGAAGGGGCAGAAAAGTAAAAGAAAAATGTTAAATAAAGGGCAGAAAAGTCAAGGAAATTTTTAATAAAGGGAAGAACATTAAAAACAAAAAAACACGTTAATGTGCAATTGTGCTGTCTAAGTATTTATGACATGTCTGCATACCAACAGTTAACTACACGGCATGTGTTCTGTCAATTATGAGAGATCCGTTTCTGAACATGTGATTTAATGTAGTGTTCATTTAATCATTTGTCTCCATTTACCAGACCGATGGCTCCCACCTGTACTGCTTTCCCTCTAGCACTGCCATTTAATCTTTCACCTGCATCCACTTCCCCAGTCAGTCCTCTCAGTACCTATTGGAATTTTGTTTGTCACATGCTCATACAGTTTGTTCAATGAATGTGCAACAACAAGACATGATGAAAAACATTCCTTAAAGAATAGAAAAAGTCATAAATATCAGCCACAACATTCTTACCACTGATAGGTGAAGTGAATAACATTGATCATATTGGTACTATGTGGTGTTCTGCTGGAAAACCTTGGATTTTGGCATCCGTGTTGATGAGACTTAGACACCCAAATAAACATTGTCCCAGAACAAGCACACTCCCTCATGCAAATGGAAATCCCAAATGTCACTGGCCTACCCCTGCAGGTAAATGCACCCCACCACATGGCAAAAACATCAAACAATCAGGAACATCTTGAGGAACATGAGAATTGCCCAAGATGTTGATTTGACCTCCAAACTTCCTAGACCCCATTCTGATCAAGCATCAACAGGATGCAGTGGAACAAGTTGGATTGACAGAGGCCCCACTGCACAAGC
>OMNN01002222.1:0-10453 GCA_900302755.1 Chromis chromis | reverse complement strand
ATGTCTTTGAGTATTTCTAAAAAAGTAATTTTACTTTCCTTAAGTAGTTTTCTATCTTATGTACTTTTGAAGTCACACCCATTACAGAGTAAAGGTCACATAAACTGTGTGTTATGTCAGCAGCTCCAGCCAAGAAGAAGTGGGCAGAACTCCATCTCTGAGTGGTGCCACTCAGCTGATAGTCTGGAAAAGATACTGTTTTGAATTTTTACTTTTGCTGACCGAGTGTCAAAAGATGTGAATGGGGACATTTGCACCTCAGGGCAAGCAGTTAAAAAAGATAACACAGCAATTCAGTGAAATTGAGATTGGTGTTATTTTGGATCACTGGTTAGGATTAGCAATAGCTTGGCACTGGTGATTTACTCTAAGTGGACATAATCGAACACACCCATTATGTTGCATGTTCAACAAGTGCATGATGAGTGTGGATAAATGCTAAAATGCTCACGGTGGACCTTCTTCTACCCTTGGTGAAGCGTGCACCAACTTTCTGCAGTTTGTGATAATCCCTGTTTTGACTGCAACAAGCTCCAACAAACTCGCAGCTAGTTGGTAACTCACTGTTTAGAGGGCACCGTCAACAGACACAGTGTTAAATAGCAACATAATGTTATCCATGCACACTAAACTGTGTGAAAAGCTCCACAGACTTTCTTTCTGTTTTAGTGTAGTGGCTGTGGAGTTCATGTTGTCTGTCTTAATGATGCTTTTTTCTGTTGATAATTCTTGGACGAAGTGGGCGGCTATTTAGTCTGTGGGCACAAACTATGGTTTATTGTCGGTCATTTTTATACAGTTGTGTGAGTTCATTATTGGTTTGGACATAAGGGCTTTCACTGGGGAACTTTGGAAAATATAATGCAGTATTGTTTTTAAAATATTATTTAACCAACATTTACTTCTACTTAAGTAAAATTTCTTGAAGGTAACAGCACTAGTTTAGCATATGGATTTTGTGTGGCCTATGCATTTACTGGTGTGTGTGTTCATACACATGCCTTGTAATTATGGAATTCACTCATCAATGTATATATATGGGTGCTTATGTGTTTATAAGTGTGTGTCACTGTGGATGAGGCTGTGTTTCTGTGCTATGGCTCACAACACTGTGGGCTATGCCAGTGGTGAAACACAACGTGTTCTGTCAGCTGAAAGGTGACAAGCACTCAACAGGAAACGTGGCACAGTGTCTCATCTAAAAAACTGCTTTCACTCCGTTTTATTTTCTCTCTCTTTTTTTTTCTGTTGCTTTATCATTAAATCATCAACAGAAAATTAAAATAATTATTGTAATGAACCCACTGACAGGTTTATGTAACTCTGGGTGGATTTATGAGCGCTTGTATAACAACTCTACAGTAGTCTGGGGCAACCCTACAGTCTCGCTTGGAGCTGGTGGTGTTGAGAATCATGTAAGAGTACATGTGTGTGTTACTTTTCTAAAATTCCTTTTTAAATGATAATAATGCAGAGGACCGTGGTAAAACTAATGCTTTTTGCTGAAAATTGTTGTGTATGTATGTGCATGTGTGTATCTCATGTGTGTCTACTTGTACTACCCATATTATGAAGACTTAAATCTATGAGACCTGATCCCTTTATGGGGACAAAAATGAAGTCCCCATAATGTAAATCATTCACTTTTAGGGTAAAGGCTTGGTTTGATATCTAATTTTAGGAGAGGTTAAGGGTGAGGATTAGTAGCTATATTTAGTGATAGGATAAGTCTCCAGGAAATGAATGTAAGTCAATGTAATGTCCTCTAAAGTTACAGCAACACAATGACGTGCATGTGTGTGTAACACAAAAGATCATACCTTCTTTTGCCAGCAGTCCACTGCATGGCGTGAGCTGACTTCAGTGTGTCTACCCACCCCTCTGCTCCACACAAGGTCGCTCTGTGTGTGTTCAGCTTCGGAGAATGAGGGGAGGCCATGGCACACAATCACCACTAAGCACATACCTTTCTGCCCCGCAGCCCCACCGGCCCAGACACAAACCTACGAGCTGTATGTTTATCAAGCGTCTCCGGGTGAGATTGCTGATTTAGGACCCCTGCTCAGGTGCCTGTAACCGTAGTTTTCATCGCAAATCACTCTCAATGAAAAAGATTGAGGTGCTGACTTCAAATCAGCACTCCAGATCTGATATTTTTTGATAAATAACAGCTGAGGCCCTAACCCAACCAGGACCTTGGTAGATTAACAAGGGTTGACCAAACTGGTCCTCTGGCAGCTCTCTCCTGATGAGCTTTGTTGGTTTTATAAGAGGCCCCCTATGCGACAGGATCTGATAAAGCACAGCAGGAGGAGGGTTTGAAAGAGAGCTGCAGAGGACAAGAGAGAAAGATTGAGAGAGACAAGGACACAGAGAGATTGAGAGAGGGCGAGAGTGAGAGAGCGAGTACACACCTCAATCCAAAAACAATATTTTGACTGAAACCTTACCCTTTCCATCTGGGCCTTTTGAAGGGTGGATTATGACTAGTGCCATGGCTAACTCTTTAGCCCACACTGTTCCTTCTGTAAGTCTAGTCTGACATTTTTCCAAAAGGGTAGTTGTACAGGAAATAAATGCGAGTCCTGTTACTACGGCAGGGAATTCAAAATATATATCGCACACACTATGCGTGATAGTTAATTTAACGACTGAAATAAATACACACATAAAATTTTCAAATGCAAAATACATGCAAAACCCAAAAGAGAAAAAAGATAACTTCATGCATCATCTATGTAATCTTGAATGAAATAACAAATGTCTATCAAAATCACTTTTTTTTCCCCAACAGCTTCCTTGGCTGTTCATCCTCTCTTGTGCTGGAGAAAAACAGAAAGCATTTTCAGGTGACCATGGTAACAAAGCGAAGCAATTTCCCTTGCACTTACTGCTCTGTGTTTGCCTTAACTTCCACATAAATCTCCTTCATGTTTCTCTCACCCAGTTTCCGGGGGATGAGTGCAAATTGGGATGGGTGTTTTTTCTTTCTTTCTGGTAACTGTATCCAATGTACAGTACATTTACTACATAGAAATGTTGTTAAATAGTGAACATGTATATTGTGGTGCTTTCTGAACTCATAAGATGATGGTAAGTGCCAGAAGATCTCCTCTTCTCTCTTTCTTTCTTTCTTTCTTTCTTTCTTTCTTCTCATGCTACGACTCACATCAGCCTAAGGCACCATCTTTAAAGTGACGGGCAGTCCAATTGAAACGTCAGCCCCATATCTGCAATTTAGGGGAAACGTCAAAGGCATTAGCAAAAGAGTAAGAAAGGGCAAAAAATAGGATGACTTTTTGATTAGCCGCATCTCATAAGCTTTCGAAGGAGATTGGACCAAACTCAAAGTATCAGAAATGAGCGCTTGATTAATATTCACGCTTTAAGTTTTAATCACTGCCATTGCTACTGCGCAGCCACATCATTCAATTAAATCTCAATACGTTAACTCTCATTTTCTCGTCATATCGCTCTTTGAGCTCTCTCACCCCTGAATAAATCTATGTGGCAGATATTTTGACTTGAAAACCAATAAGAACTGAGACGGTGATGAACTTATGATGCCATTTGAACCCATCTTAACTACATACCGTGGCACGTTCAGTGATATAATATTAACTCAGTATATGATCCAGACCTGCTTTGAAAACATGCCAAGAAAGAAATTGCCTATTAGTATGTTTTTCAAAGTAAAGCTATATTTAGCATCAGTGCATAAGGAGTAGATCTTTAGCTTGTTGAATAAGAGCAGTACATGCTCTACTGTTGTCAGATATGTTTGTTGCAATAATACATTTGACTACATGAGACATATTTGTGTAATAAATCATTAAAGTTTTATGTGAACATCTACTATAAATTATTGAAATCCAAGCCAGACAAGGCAGCACTTTTTGATTTAGCAGCTTATGTATACACTGATCAGCCACAGTATTAAAAACCCCCTGTCTAATAATAAGTAGGTCCCCCTCATGCCACCAAAATAGCTCATTGGGTCACAAACACAGTCTGAAGGTGTCCTGTGGTGTCTGGCAGCAGGACGTTGGCAGCTGATCCTTTGGGTTCTTTGGGCTGCGGGATGAGGCCTTGGTGGATCAAGTTTGCTCACATGAATCCTGCGGATGTTCAATCAAACTGGGATCTGAGAAGTTTGGAGGCTGAGTTCGTGCCTTGGGCTTTTTGTCATGTTCCTCACAGCTTTTCTGATGTGGTGGGGGCACATTGTCCTTCTGAGGGAGGCCACTGCTATCAGGCTGTGGCAATGCCATAGGGGGGTTGTGCGTGATTTGGAACGATGTGTAGGTGGGTGGTATGTGTTAAAGTAACAATCGCATGGATGCCAGCAAAATATTTCATTGTAACGAGATGATCAGTGTTGTACAACTGTCACTGGTTGTAATGTTGTGGCTGACTGTGGCGATTTACACACCTTTTTAAGAAATTCCCACTCTTTCAAGCTTTCTTTGAAACCTGCCATTTCCTGTTTTTTTTCCTGTGATATATCATGTTGACAGCTCATTTTCAGTTTATCTTAAGTATGGGTTCAGTTAGTGAACCACCAACTGCCAACTACCACCAACATCCACCACCAACTTAAGACTCATTTATCGCCCCATAATATCTCTATATTGGGATATACAGCTGCTTTCATTAGCAAAGCTCAAAATGTTCTATGATTTTAACAAGTTTAACGTATGTGTGAGAAAGCTTCAGCTGACCCTAGGTTCCTTGGAGCTAATACAAATTTGGGATAAACTGTTAAAATAGCCTGCACCTTAAACTGAAAAGTGTTTCACAAATGAAACATGCTTACAGTTGTATTACATTATTTTAGGTCCTGCAGTTTTGATGTCATTTGTGCAGTATACCTCTATGGGGTCTTGTGGTTCAATCAAAGCATTAATATTTTTACAACATTTAGTCATAGTAGGGAAGTAAAATGAGTGGCGAAAATGTGTTTATATGAATCTCCAAGTCGTTGACGATGACAATTGGATCCTAATAAATCAAAATGATATTTGATAAAAATTTCTGTTAGTGTCTTGTTAAAAAAAAACCTCTTTACAGTAATCCTGTGTGATTTTCAGGGAGCTATTGTCAGTATTTGTGCCTATGCAGTAATCTGGCTGAGGTAGATTCATTCTTTGCTACACCCTTTGAGGTTATGTCAAATGTATGACATGAGAGAGTACAGTTAAACAGCCACAGTCTGCAGCTCGCAGACCAAAGCCTGAGGGAGTACAGTGCTTTGGTGCCCAGGGAAAACAAAGTCTCAGGCCAGAGGTTTAGGGTGTTGCCTGGCTCCTCTGTCAACTGCATTTAACATGACAGAGCACAACTCTGACTCAGACCACATAGATAGAAAGCGTCTGACTATGTCAGGGGAAAAAGTGATATGTCAGTTGTTTCATGCATATATTGTGTGACTGCCACGCATGCAATGGAGTGGAAGTCGTAGCTTGGTTTACGCAAACAAAAGCCATTGTTGAAATTTCCAGTCCAAGAAACTCACAAATACAAATGACAACAATAAAAAAGTGATTTGGATGATGGGATGTATTCTATGTATTTAGTTTATGTGCTGTATCCACCAGAAAAAATAAATAAATAAATTTTTCATCCAATACTCCTTACTGTTATGAAAAGAGACATTTTCTTATGTACAGATGTTGATTTTGACAGGTAATAACTAAAAATGAGAGGAAAAAGAACCTTTTAGACCTTTTCCATCTCAATCTTATAAATACATTCACTGCATGAACAAAATCAGTAATGGAATAAATAATTGTTCAAGATTACTTGCCTTCCCTGCGCTACAAGAGCTATACTTAAATTCATAATGATTATACATTGTCTGCCAATAAATCTATACAACTTGTTCTTTAAGTAATAATTTGAAAGAAAAACAATTATTTGTGGAACAACATTAGACAGAGTGTTGTACTGAATACAACTAAATAAGGCAGGACATTCCTGTGTCAGGCCATGTCTCCCGCCCACTGTTGCATTCTTGTCTGATTTATATTTGTGTAGCTGATTTATATTTCAGAGAACAGAGTGATATTTCCTAAATTAGCATCTTCATTAAAAGGTGTCTTATTTCTTCCATTAGATGCTGTCATTGTGGCAATGCTGTAACACGTCTGATGTAAATCCTCTCTGCTTTGTGGTGGCTCTGAGTAAGAAACTCCGCAGGGCTTATACGCATGCCTGCCAGCCATATCGCATGGAAGTTCACACATCCTGATGAGCGCACGCAGGCAGGCAAAGACACGCGTAGACGTTCATGCGACACACTTAAAGGATATACAAACCCATACACAAGTAACACAAGCACATATATATGCATGCATATACTCACATCCTTCACATAGGTTCAGAGAAGGAGAGAGAGTGAGACTTGTCATCCACCTGTCAGGAGCAGTAATAATTTCAAAGTGTTTCTCTCCGTGGCCTCTGCCACACGCCCTCCTTGTTGAACACTGGAGAATAATCATTTAAATGTCTCCCAATCAGCCCTTTTGCCATCTTCAATTACACCTTTCCAAACTTACATTTGTATAATTTTCTAATCTAGCTGAGGCGTGGGGCTGTCAAATGTGCCAGAGAAAGCAGCAAAGCACCAGCAAAGACTGACAGATGGATCCACCAAGACAGAGAGGAATGTCTCTGGATCTTCCATATGCCCTGGCACTGCTGGTGGATTATGGTCACATCCGGCTGGATTTTTGCTGCCATTATGAGAAGTACTAGTGGTTGTTTACAACCATGTATTTCATTTTATAATTAAAACAAAGCAAAAATACAAGGTTTCCGGAGGAACAATGCTGACGATGAAAAACAGCACTATCAATTTGCACAACAGTTGATTACTACTACTTATTTATTACTGGGTTTAACAGTGGTTCAGCATTACACAGCCTGACTAGTTATTCTGGTCTAACTTATTATTTGTGCTTTCAATAGCTGTAATTCTGCTCAGTATTGATTTTTTGTCATTTCACAAGTCTAGAACTTACTACCTTTGTGTAGAGATACTAAGGGGTAAAAGCATTTTGAAAGGGCAGCTCTTGGTTGAGCTTAGTTTCTGGTAGTGCTGTTCTGAGTAGATGGATGTGGAGTGCGAGTATAACCCTGAGTCGTCACCCATTACAGTGTTTTAGGTTAAAGTGCCCAACTGCCCACCACTCTCCTAACGGAAAAAAAGCACCTAAAAGGACAGTGAATGGTGCAGGGCACCCGCTGCTTTCTTTCTTTTTCTTCTTTTATTTCTAGAACTGAAATGATAGAATTATGGAAGTGAAAAATATACTGCATGACTAGATACTTTATGTCCATGGTTTTTGTCTCTCTCACTCATAATAGTATCTCAATTTACACATTTGGTATACTTTATGTAGTGGTTACATATCCACAGCAAGTTAAGATAAATAAATCTCTCATGACTATGTCTTTACTTACCTGCAAAATATAACACACTCACAAGCATCATTAGGAGGATTGAAAATGTAATCAGTGTGACTGTCTGCCAATGACAATGTAAATATTACTTTTAAATGCTCCTCTGAGGACAGAAATAAGAGATCAGTGGCAATCACTGTCACGGTAATTTTCAAAGATTGGTCAGACACACAATCATGCACACAGATGCATAAACACACTCTGATTACTTAATAGTGCTTGTTGTGAACAAATGTGATGCTTCAGTTCTGCTGGCAAATCAAACAGCTTTCAGACTCATTAGAAAAGATCTGAGATCTGTTAAAATGAAACATGCGTCCTTGGTTTCAACTCAAATACCTGAACCAATCCTCAGAGTGAGTCGGAGCCAAGGCCTGCACATCGAGACACATTCATCTGCTCAAAGTGTGAATAAAGAAATATACTTCATTCCAATAGTGGTAAAATGACAGTATAATGTATGAATAGTATAATAATAAGAGAAGTAATAACCTTCCACAAAGCTTTTTGAAACCCCTGTGGCGTTGCATGTGTGATTATAAGTTTTCTTTTTAGTTGCACAGTACCTCAAGATTTTTGTGATACAGTGAAGATACCAGCATGTTCTCAAGAATATATAATTACATTTTGTTGTAAAACTGTTGATGCAATATGGGTGCAAGGGCTTTTATAAGATGTCCATGATTAAGATGTCTGTAAGTCCTGCTTGCAATACTGCAAATACCGTACATATTTCCAATGGAGTTGAAACAAAACATAGCACAGCTACGTTCCTGTTATCTCATGGCAGTCACACTTCCAGTTTAAATGTCCATCACAGGCTTCTGTATCAGGATGAACAAATGGCAAAGTGCAAGACACGACTCACATTACATGAAGAGGTGAGTGAAAAAATAAAAGAAAGAATGCAAACAAACATATGGTGCTGCTATAATATGTGTTAAGAAATATACCAAATATAAAAGTCGACAAATTAATCACACGGCTTGATGATAAGCCACGAGCAAAAACTGAGTGAACACCTTATGTGTAAACATTCACAACTGCGATTTAAATTCATCTGTCTAATCAAGCAGAAATAATAATAATAAAAATAAATAAATTCAGCGTCAACAGGGATTTATTAACAATTCACAAGGAGGACGACATTTTTCAGGATACTCACCATTTGGCTGAGCTGCCCTTAGTGCTGAATATCAGAGAGCCACACTGGCTACAGCAAACTGAGAACTTAAAGGGAATATCTGCTTCTTGTAAACATGTTTTTTTTTTTTTTGCTTTTATTCAGTGGGGTCTGTGTATCCTTCTGAAAGTGGAGGACATCCACTGATATTCTTACATCTTTCATTTTTTCTCCCTCTGAACTCCATTTCCTTGTGAGTTTGATTAAATTCCAAGGAGCAGGGTTGGCTGCAGCTTTACAACACAGATGTGACAATTTAATAAGCCAAAAAAAAAAAAAAAAACAGAGAACAGCCCTTCTTTTGTAACCATCTGTTTAGCCTAAGAAAGAGAGAGACACTCAGAGAAAGACAAACACTGCTATTACGGCCATTTAGCACAAAATCCTGCGACTTCAATGATCTCATGCTCATCAGAACATCACATTACTCCTGTCCTTAAATCCTCTATACATGCGAGCTTGGGTTATCTGATAAAGAATGCTTCCTGTCTTGAGCTGACCATATTGAACAGCTTTCTGTGTGAGGACAAGTGTAGCTGTTCAGACTTTCCCAACTGGACTTCTGACAGACACTTACACAAACAGAAATGCAACACCTCTGCATCAGATTCCTCACCACGGCTGAAGGAAGGAGTATGGGAGAAAGCGAGCGAGAGTGAAAGCAGCCACACACTTACACACCACACACTGATATGTATGAATATATATATATGGATATATATGTATGTATGTATGTATGTATATATGCACATAGGCATACATACATATACGATACTAGAATATGACTAACGTAGTTACCTGAACATTTTGTTCTCAACCTGTTCAAAACAAGACACCTTCAACTGGCTATGAATAAGAGTCATCTGTCAGGACTATTTTCAGACTCGCTCTCCTTTAAGTATCAAAACTAAACTGGGCTTTCCTCTTAGAAACCAGTAGAGAAAGTCGACACAGATCACACAATATAATCTTTATGTTTGAAGACAGCTGTACTAAATCCTTAATTGAAAGTAGGAATCAAATGTACCATGAATGATCTCCTTTACAAGTTTGAGGGAGCACGCAGCAATGTGAAGTAAATCCACTGGAGCTGTTTTATGTGTTAAGGCAGAGCGGGGCACTTTTATGCTTTTCCAATAATGTAAAATGACACTAAAACAGCAAAGCCAATGTTTAACACTGACATGTGGAGGCTGCATATTGTTCTTTACATGAATTTTACATTGCAGGGTAGTCATAGTGACTCATCAAGCAACTCGCTCTCCTGCTGTTCAGCACAAAACCTGTCAGATGGAGAGTTTCTTTAATCCATACATTCTTAAGCTTAACTTGCAGTTTACACTTGTAGCAAAATGATGTTCCGTTTTCCACTTAATCAAAACAGAACTTTATAATTTTCGCACAACCTTGATTACCTGTTACTGTATTTGGATTGTGGATATAAAACTTTGCTTTTAAGAGATTCAGGGTCAGACGTGACACTGACTGGGCTAACTTCTTTTTCCAGTTACAGTTCTGAGCGTTCTATGAGCTAAGTCAAATTTTATATGTTACAAGATGTCTGTCCCTATTCTAAGATCAATATGTAGCTGCAGTTCTATTAGATGGTTTTTACAGTGCCTCTGTGGCTAAGATTCTCAGGCTTTATTGTTGCTGAATGTAAACAAAATAAAATCTAAAACAAAATGTGTCATTATCAAAATGTAATCTTCTGTAATATGGTATATTAAACAGTTTGAGATACAATATCAATGTCATACAACCAAATACAATATTTGTGCAACAAACACTGTCTTAATAACGTTG